>PVKS010026523.1:0-28552 GCA_004027875.1 Aplodontia rufa | reverse complement strand
CAAATGAATTTGAGGGAGAGGATATATAAACGTCAATGATGGTAAATTATTAATTAATAAATTACAAGGTGGTCAGGATTGCAAGAAAAGGAAGCTAAGAAAAAACCCTTTGGGGAGAGTTGAGTGAAATCACCTACCTGGTTCTTTGCCCACTTCATTTCTTTGGATTGTCCTTTGTCAAACACCAGGAGATGAATGGAACAGTCCCCACCAACTTACCTAATATGTTTCTCTAAACATTCTTCCTTTCTAAGAACTTATTTCTCAGCTGAATTTGTGAGTAGAACTCCCCATTAGAATAAAAACTTTGTTCACACTCACCAGCATTGAAAATCATTCAGCGTGAACATCAGTGGAAGATGCTTGTATGTTTCTGATTTCAGAGCCTATTATGCCTCTGCTGTTGCCCCAGATGACCCCAGTATAGGGCAACCAGGGTAATCATGGCTACTGGAGCTTGCGCACCACTGTTTTTGCTGCCTCTGGAAGCTGGCAAAGCATATCTCCTTCCATGGTCACTCCTATTTTTATTTTATCTTCCTCCCTGTCTTGGGGACCTTAGAATAAATTCACTCAGGACCTGGCCTCTTTTCTACTGGAAAGGATTTCTTTATCTATTCAGAAGACTCTTCCCATCTTTGGTGTTGGAGGAAACTGCTCTCCTCTCCACTCTCAGGAATATTAATCCTGGGCTGAATTATATCCCCCAAAAGTACACACTGAAGTTGCAATCCACAGCATCTCAGAATGTGACTGCATGTGGATAAAAGGTCTTTAGAGAGGTGATTAAGTGAAAATGGAGCCACTAGCATGAGTTTTAATCAAATGTGATGGTTGTCCCTACAACAAGGGGAAATATGGAGACAGACATGCGGACAGGAAGAATGCCACAGGACCAAGAAGACTGCCATCTACAAACCCAGGAAAATCCTTCCCCCAGAGTCCTCAGAAGGAACCAGTCCTTCCAACACAGTGATTTCAGATGCCTAACGTTTAGAACTATGAGAGAACACATTTCTGTCATGCAAGCCACCCAGTTTGTAGTACTTCATATGACAGTATGAATACACGAGTTTGCCCTAGATTCCCTTCAGGGATCCTTATTTTTGTTTTGAGCTTGACCTTATCCTCAATCACTTTTAAGCCCAAATACAAAATTCCACATTGCCAAGAAAAGCATCATTTTCATAGTTTTTGGAGAGACCCAGTGATTCTTTAGGAAAAAAAAATTTCCCAAAGATGCAATAGAGCCACAGAATTTCCCAGCTTAAAGAATCTGAGACATTTATAAAAATCATAGAAAGTCAGATCTAGAGGAGCCTGGAGGGTCATTTGAACCAGTTTTCACTTGTCCAATTCTCCTTTTTCTCTTTTCCTTTTCCTTTTCTCTCCTCTTGGTTTCTATGCCATCCATTTCCCTCCTATCTTCTTGGCCATTCTCTCTCGGTCTTCCTTGCAAGCTGTTTTTCTGGGACTCAATATTCATGCTCTTTTACCCATTGTAGTTTCTCCCAAGGTTGATCCTATCTGGACTCACAACTTTGCAGATAATTCCCAAATTTACATGTCCAGCCCCAAACTCTCCACTGAGTTTAAAACTTGTGTATGTGTCTATTCCTTGCCACGGGTAAATCTCACAAACATCTCCATTTTTATGTGCCTGAAGATGGATTCTGGATTTTACCCCTTGCATGTGTATCGTGAGCCCCTTCCAATCTGGGATCCCATCAAAGGAAGTGGCTCCACTATCCTCAAAGGTGTTTGAGCCCAGCCCCCCAGAGTCCATTGTGTCACCCTCCTTTCTTTTCATCCAGTCTGCTCATAAACTTTTTCATTTTTTCCCACCCTTTATCAAGTCCATATACACCTCTTCATCTCTGATACCAACATCTGTTGAAAACCATCACCATCTCTCCTTTGGCTCATTCTAACAGTGTCCTGATTTTCTTTATTCCTGTCTCACTTCAAGCCATTCTGCGCAGAGCAGTAGGAGTGATCCTTTCAAGATGTAAATATAAACTTAAACCTTCCAAAACCCCCCACAATGCACCCAGAATAAAATCCAAACTCACACACCTGGCTGATAAATGTGCCTCCAGCCTCGTCTTAGACCTCCCCTTCCGTTGATTGCTGTGCTCCTGCCTTATTGGTCTTTTATTTCCTTAAACACACCAAGCTTTTCCCACCCTCAGAGACTTTACATATAGGTCTCTCTTCCTAGAATGCTTTTACACTAATTTCTTCCTTAGATCATGGCTGATATCTATAAAGTCTTTGAATTCATCTAATCAAAAGGTACAGTCTAATTCCCCTCCTCTTGAATATACGCTGGCTGTAATGTCTTGCTGTTAGTGAATAAAATGCTCAAGTGACTCTGTCACTTCTATGACTAAGTAAAAAAAAGTACTACAGCTTCTGGCTGGTTCTTTCAGGGGGGACTCTCCCTTGAAACCCATCCACTGTACTGTGGTAAAGCCAAGCTGCCACTTGCAGATATTTCAGTTGACAGCCCCAGTTGAAGTGCCTTCCAACAGCCAGCATCAGCCACTGAACCTATAAGTGAGGAAGCACCCAGATGATTCCAGTTCCTGCCTTCGGCTGATGCTCAGTGGAACAGAGAGACACACTGACTGCACCCAGCTCTTCCTAAATTGTAGATTTGTGAGCAAAGAAATTGCTGACATTGTTTTCAAGCCACTAAGTTTGGGAGTGGTTTGTCACATAATAATAAATAACCAGCCCTGACCATCTTATCTAAGTACCCATTGGCCCTGTCCACCAACGATGATGATGATGGTGATGATGATTAACCTCAGTGCCCAGCCTAGAACCTGGCACACAATAGGTACTCAGTGAGTATTTGAATGATTGAATAAGTGAATGAATCCTCTTGTCACATTGGAGTTATGAGTCATTAATAAATTGGGGGGTGCTTAATCATTTACGTGGTGATGACATCAAATACCAATTCAGATAGCAGGAAGGGCAGGGCTGGAGCTTGCTTCTCGGTACTGCTGCGCAGGGAGGGTGGGCAGACTCAGTGGCCACCGTCGGAGGCAGGAAAGATCAGAGACTTTGGGGCCCATGAAGGCAGGTGGGGATGTGCCATAAATGCCAGCCCCAAGGCCAATGCAGGAGACAGTCTGCCCTATTTGTTGCTGAGGAAACAAGTGACTCCTGTCGTTGCTTGTCATGCCTGCCAGCGCATGTCTTTCTCAGAGGTGGGTGTATTCTCGGTCTGGGAAACAGGAGACATCAGGGGTTTAGAGCAGGCGAATTTCAGAATCATTCTTGCAAAAGATGCTGCACTTCAGCAGAGTTGATGACACACACGTCGGGCAACTGAGTTTCAGTCTGATTCCTGGGGGTCCTGTTCACCAATGTGTGGTTTCCTTGGTGACAGAGGGCTACTGGAAAGACAGCAGTTTAGGGGACACCTGACTGGCTCTGACGCTAACTGGCTCTGACAGCTTTGATTGGGATGAAAAGATTTTTGAGTCCCTACTGGCTTTCTCAAATTAAACCCTCCCTTTGTGCTTATAAACATTGATTTAGATTAGGGGACTCTCCTGTGATCAGCTAATTCTCTAGCACAGAAGTTGACTTGCTGGAGCATCGGGCCAGGTTCCTGAGATTGGGCTCTTTGAAGCAGCCCAACAAGGTAAAGTTGGCCGCTAATGTGCATCTCAGGCAGTACCTCTAAGCGGCATGCACCAGGCAGGTCTAGTTAGGAAAACTGGGACCACACCAGTTATTTTTTTATTTCTATTTTTTTAGAGAGAAAGAAAATCAAACGTATCTAGTTTTCCATCTGGCCTTTGTTTCTCCAACATTTAGTTGTGTATGTGGTACTGGGGTTCAAACCCGAGTCCTTGTGCATGCCAGGCAAGCACTTTAACCACTAAGCCACTGCTCCAGCCCGCACACTTATTATTTTATCAAAGAATTTAACCTAGACATTTGGTTAAGCAGGTACTGGAAACTGAAAAAGCAAAGGGGGAATTTCAGGATAAATACAGAGATAGTAACTGTAGGGAGCAGCTCCACCTCTGTGGCTGGAAAACACAGGGAAGAGATTGGGGGCCGGGTAATTATTCAGAAGCTTGGAAGAGGCAGCCCTGCAAAGCTGGACCCTGAACTCCTTGGAGGGGTGACTACCTAGTACCTCTGAGGCTGGAGCTCAGAGCAGAAAAACTAGAAACTGGAACCCATTGTTCAGTTCTGCATGCTGAAGAGTTATGTCCAAAGAAGCAGAGATGTTGCTTTTCCTTCTTGCAATTTTTTTTTAAAGAGAGAGGGACAATGAGAGAGGGAGAATCAATTTTATCTAGTTGTTCATGTGGCTTTTGTTGCTCAGACACTTCGTTGTGTATGTGGTGGTGGGGTTCAAACCTGCTCTCTCGTGCATGCCAGGCAAGCGCAATAACCACTGAGCCACCGCTTCAGCCCTCCTTCTTGCAGTTTAAGCCTCTTCCTATCTCTGGTCAACCCACCCCAGATGTCATATACACAGAGCCCTTGAATTTACTGTCCTTCATTTTAATGCCTATTTTTAAAGATATTTTATAGTAGAGAGACTCAGGTCAATGCAAAAGCAGGAAGAAGAGTGCAGCAGGCTCACATACACCCATCAGCAAGGCTCCTCTGTCCCTTCACCTTTGCTCTTGCTTTATCCAAACTCTCCCATGTTAGATAAAGAAAAATCCCCAAATATCATTTGGATTCATCTATTAATATTTCAGAGTTTGACTCTAACAATTATTTTTTTAAGTAACCCCCTCCTCCACAGGGAGCTGTGTAAGGGATGGGGGAATATTTTGAAACATGGATGCTGCAGAGTGGCACTGGAAAGTTCTTGTGGGGGGCAGTTGTGGGGAAGTGGTTGTCCTCACTGTTCACAGCCCCCTTTCTGAACCCGTGGATATTGATATCAGGGTACTGACGAGTCCCTATTGGGTGCTGGGCACAACCCCTTAAGCCAGGTAGGGATCTTCGCAAGAGCCCCACCTTGGGTTGGGTGGCTTCTGGCACCCTTTTTTAGGGAGAGCTTCTTGGAAGTCACTCTTTGTTGGGGAAAGCTTTTTTAGGGGATTCTGGGTGTTTTCACCTCTTGGTGCCCCACCAGCACCACCTCGGGCATTTTGGAGTCTTGGTAGGGGATCCAGTCATTAGGGGAATTTTGGGGGCTGTCTCACGTCAGGTGTTGAAGAGTTTGTAATCTGGAGTTAGATCCCTGGACAAATGCAGGCTCCACCAGTGACCAGCTGACTAGCTGTTTGACGCATGTCTCCACTCAGCACATCAGCAGGCTTATCTCTAAGACCGAGAGCCACTGGGTGTTAAAGGTTCCATGGGAGGGAATATATGGTGGGGATTCCCTAGGAGTGCAAGGGATAGCACTTAGCAAGGAGAAAAAAATCCTCTCCAACTCCAGCCCACAGAGATGGAAAGGTGGAGTTCAAGTAAGGGACAGAGAATAGCTGAGAGACTTTGCTTCTCGAAAAGCCAGCGTCCTATGTGCAGCCGAGGACCCCAGTCTAAGAGGGGATCGCTGATGACAGAGATTCTGGGTCCTCATCTACCATGCCACATCGCTCCTGGTGGCTTTCACATGATGGGAACCCCAGTCTTTCCCTTCCACCTGAGAAAGTCTATCAGACCACAAGTGAGATTGGAGGGGGTGTTGGATATAGCTGAGGACAGAAATGGTGTCAGGCCCATGGGGAGGACAGAAGCATCAGCAGTTCTGAGACTCCCGGATGATCAGGTAGTCTGGGATGCTGTCTGAAGGTGGCAGCCACACTTAGTACCAAGCTTAAGGACCCAAAATCTTAAAATTTTTGAACAAGAGCCCTGCATTTTTGTTTCACATTGGACCCCGCAAGTCATGTAGCCAGTCCTGTCTGGTAACAACCTACCAACTGTGGATTCTGAAGCATCCCTGAGCATCCCAGGTGAAGGGCAGAGGAAGCAGATCCCAGCTGATCCAGCCAGGGATGCTTTCCAGCACAGATGTTTAAAAGGAAAAAGAAAAGTTGAGGGGCCAGCAAGGAAAGGTTTCAAGCAATCAAAGTAGTTTGTATCTAGGATGGGTGGGAAAGGGAGCAAAGCCAGTAGGGGACTGATGTATCAGAATAAAAGGAAAGAGTCTAGAGTCTGCTGGTGTTGTAAACACTACCAGTTGTTGGAGCGCAGGCAGAGATGCATGTGACTGAGCCACAGGCTTGGAGCTGGAGTGAGGAGGGTTTCAGAGGTGGAACAGATGGAAAAGTGGGGCCAAGGCCTAGGAAACCAGAGCCTACTGGAGGATCAGGCAAGCTGTGACTGTTGATGATGGGACCAACACGGGGATGGGAAAGCATGGAATATGGGGTTGAGGTGTCTAATTGGTGACAATCCAATAAGCAAGTGAAGCACAGTCCTTGATATTCAGAAGTCTAAGCAGACGGGTAGGAACCACAGGAGATGTTGGTCACTAAGGACAAGAATCCCAGCCACTGTCAAAGGACTTGAGGACAAGACTGGACTGGGGTGGGGGTTCTCTGAGCCTTAGAAGGACTGGGGCGTGGACAGGTTTCCCCACAAACACCAGAGCACCAAGTGCCAAAAAGAAGGTCAATAATAAGACTGGGGCAAAAACAATTCAGGTGACATCTCTCACCCTGCACAAAAGCCAACTTAAAGTGGATCGAAGACCTAGGAATTAGATCAGAAACTCTGCAACTGCCAGAAGAAAATGTAGGCTCAACACTCCAACATATGGGCACAGGCACCAGCTTCCTCAACAAGACTCCTAAAGCACAAGAAATAAAACCAAGAAGCAGTAAGTAGGATGGCATCCAATTAAAAACGCTACTACATAGCAAAAGAAACAAGAGCTTGATGAGAGAGCCTGGAGAATGGGAGAAGATCTTTGCCACTTACATCTCAGACAGGGGATTAATGTACAGAATGTATAAAGAACTCAAAAACCCTAACACGTAATTATTAATGAGAAAAGAGCTAAACAGACACTTCTCAAAAGAAAAAAAGATAAATGACCAACAAATACACAAAAGGAAAAAATGTTCAATGACTCTAGCAATCAGGGAAATGAAAATCAAAACTACACTAAGATTTCATCTTACTCCAGCCACAATGGGATTATCAAGAATACAAATATTAATAAATTCTGGTTGAGGATGCGAGGGAAAAACATACACTCATACATTGTTGGTGGTGTTGCAAATTAGTATAACCACTCTGGAAAAGCATGGAGATTCCTCAAAAACTGAGGAATGGAAGCACCATATGACCCAGCTATCCCACTCCTTGGTATCTATCCAAAAGAATTGAACTCAGCATGATATAGTGATATAGCCACATCAATGTTTCTAGACGCACAGATTACAATAGCCAAGTTATGGAGCCAGCCCAGAAGCCCATCAACAGATGGCTGGATAAAGAAATTGTGCTACACATACACAATGGAGTTTTACTTAGCCATAAAGATTAAAATTATGACATTTTCTGGTTAACGGGTGGAACTGGAGAGCATCATGCTAAGTGAAGTAAGCCAGACTCAGAAAGTCAAGGATTCAATGCTTCCTCTCACTTGTGGAAGCTAGAGGGAAATAAAGGAAGTGGGGGTGGAGCCCAGAAAAAAACTGAAAAAAAGATCAATGGGGTAGAGGAAAGGTATTGAGAGGGAGGGAGAATGAATAAGTAAAAAGAGGAACTCTGGAACAAAACTGACCAAATTATCTCATGTACATGTACATGCTCGTGTAATCATGTCAAAATGAACCCCAATATTATATATAACTATAACACTCTAATTTTTAAAAAGCCAGGTGGGCTTCCTGGGAAGGCAGTGAAAGGCTGGCACCTCCTCTCTGAGCTTCTCCCCTGGAATCTACGACTCTGCCCATCCCTGGCCATGTCACCTTCCCAACATTTTGATCTCACCTAACAGCCTGGAGGTTCCGGGAGGGGACCCTGTTCCCTTCATCTGCTCATCTTCAATGCAAAGCAAGAAGCTTGGCACTTAGTGGGCCTTAAAAATCATTGTCAAGCTCTCTGAGCCCTAGCTGACAGAGCAGTTCAGGGGCCATTCAGCTAGAGTCACTCCTTACAGCAGGCCAGGATGGATAGCCCGGAGCCTGCAGACTCAGGCACTGACTTGCGGGGCTCTAACCTTGTTACTTAGTGAGGTATTCAAACCTACTGCAGCTCAGTTTCCTCACAAGGTGGGAATATCTACGTTTTCATCTTACTATGTGCCTTTGAGTTAATGTACACGAAGAACATAGGATAGTGCTGGACATGGCACGCACTTGCTGTTACTATCAGTTTATGTCAGCTGTAGAACATTCTGTACATGCGCATGTTTTAGCTGTCACAGCGGAGCAGAGATGTGACACCACGGCTAGCACCAGCGGCTTGGTTACCTCCCTAGGAGCACCAGAGCCTCCCCGACCCGCTCTCAATTAATGTTCCTTAAACATCTGCATCGAAGCCCAGAAGCACAGAATGAAGATGCGTCCTGACGCAAGTGGCGCGTCCGTGGGGTACGTGGCGCGTCTATCGTGCAGTCCCCAATTCTGGGCAGGGCGGGTGCAGCTGTACCGACCTCTCCGCCCCGGCTAGAGGCTGCACTCCCAGTTCCCCGCACATCCGAGCGGCCGGCGCCACCTGGAGGCCACCTGGAGATCCGCGAGGACACCACGTGCGTTTGGGGAGGTGGCGGGGTGGGGCCGATCGTGGCGGGGAAGGAGGGTCCATTCACTCTATTTTAAACGTTATATAAATGAATCTGTATTTTAGACATTTCTAGACGCTGCCGTGTGTTAGGCTCTTGTGACGTGGGGAGACATAAAAGTAACTTCTCTCACGGCAGTCGTGGTGTGATGGAGAAGACAGATCATCAGTAGATAATTCAATGTGCATCACTACAGGCTAGGACAGAAATGGATACCAAGGAGGGAATAACTAATCCGGTCATTCCTCCGAGCATTGGTTTTCATGGTACTGTTTAAGACACCAAAAATAAAGAAAGGAACTAACAGAGACCCTGCTCGCAAAAAACCTATAGTCCTATGGGAGTCCTATGGGAGACAGGAAACAGAAGTAAGGGGCCCCGGGACAAGAAAGAACTGATCAGGCTTGAGAAGGGAGGTCAGAGAAAATGCAAATCGGTGCTTACAACGAACCCTAGAGAATGGGCAGGATTTTGCCAGGTTAAAATGTAGGGAGGAGTACCTTCTATAAATTTGTGGAGGCAAAAAGGTATAAGATGGAGAATGGTGGGTTCTGAATCTGACATACAAGGAACTTGGAAGTGCTAGGACGCCTACAGCAGAGGAGTTTGGGGCCAGCAGGCAGCGTTCGAGGTTCTAGAGCAGAGATCCGTGCTATGGGAAGTTCAGCCTGAAACACAGAGTGAGGACAAATGAAAATACAGGCAGCTCAGACTCCATGCCCACCAGGTGCTGAGTGTCCGGCACCTTTATTTATTTTAATCTTTCAGTGGGCAGAGGGGTATGTTCTATTATTACCTCAATATTACCAAAAGCAGGGACACAGATTACATCACTTGCTCACTAGCCCCCCAACAGGCAGGCATCAGGTAACTGCTAGATCCAAGCTAGAGTTGGAGCTAGATCTAGATCTAGGCTGGATCTAGACTTGGATCCAGGTCAACCAGATGCAGAGCAGGAGCCCTTCGCAGGGCTGAGCTGAAGGACGCCAGGGGGCGCTATAGACAAGAACCCCCCCCACACACACCCTTAGTAGGTGGAATCAACAGCCCCTAAGGACTATTTGGGTGTGCAAGATGAAGAATAGGGAAGAGTTGAAGACATGATTATAATGACAGGTTTGTTTTTGAGATAATACATTTTCACACCTGAGGAAAATCATCTGGACTCTCTAGAATAAAACCCCCATTTTTAAAAACCACACTTCCAAAATCACTTCAGCCCATGTTTAGCTGCCTTGCCTCCTGCTAGGAAGGATGCACTGTGTGCTCCTAGGTGCAGCCCCCACCCCATGCCCGGGATCCCGTCCTGCACCTCCTCAATGGCATCACTTTATCGATTGGTCCCTCTGTCATACGCAGGAACAATTTTCCTTTTGTCTTTTCAATGAATCATCCCCATAACCATCAGACATGTGTACACAGTTTAAACCTCCCCCTCCCCATTCGACTTCATCCATCCTCTTCAAAGCAGTTATTTATACTCAGACTCCACTTCCCTTCCTCTCATTCTTTCTTGAACCCACTTCAATCAGTTTCATTCTCACAACTCCATCACAGTGGCTCTTATGGAGTTCATTAAATCACGTTGCAAATACCAGGGGCAATTGAGAGTCCTCAGCTGGCGTGACCTGTCAGCAGCATTCCACCCAGGTGAGTCTTACCGAGAGCCTTCCAGCTGCCTACCCTCTTCTGTTTCCGCCCTCCCCTCCTCCCTGGGCTCACGACTTGGCCTCAGGCTGACCATTCTCCACTTCCTATTTCCAACCTGTCCTCTCCTCTGAATTTCAGACCCATATTTGCAATTGTCCACACCACATCTCACCTAGATGCTCAAGCCAGTGTGGTCTCTGTGGGCTGGCCTCACCTCGTCCTTCTGTCCTTAGTTGTAGACAGCCACAAAGGAGGAGCCCAGCAAGAGTGTGTCCTGAGCCATAAGGATACTGCTAGAACAGTGGACACATCCTCCTCTTGGCACCAGAAGTCATTGATTGCTTCTTGGTGTCACCCAAAGAAAGGAGGTAAGGAATTTGCTAAGAACATGTGTAATAGGCCCAAGAACGTGTCTCCAGAGGACCTCAGCCTGGGCTGGCAGGGGCTGTCACAGAGCACTCTGTGCTGATCCATGAACCCTGCACCCATGGGACCTCAACCCATCCCCTCACTGTGGATGCAGCTTCCAGAATGACCACATGGCCATCAAGCCTACATCTCCCTGGGGAGACCATGGGGGCAGTGTTCAGGCTTCTGACAGTGAAATATGTATGTCACAACACCAAATGCAATGGAGTTGACCAGATTGTAGCCTGTTTCAGGCTGTTCTAGATAAACCAGGACATCCAGTCAGTAGTTGCCCTCTCTCCCACATCATTTCTCTCTCCCCTACACCCCACCATTCCTATAAGAATAATTCCTCTGGGCTGGAGCGGTGGCTTGGCGGTTGCAGTGCTTGCCTGGCATGTGCAAGGATGCAGGTTCAAACCCAGCACCACGTGCACAAAGAAGTGTTGGAGCAACGAAAGCCACATGAAAAACTAAATAAAACTGATTCTCTCTCTCTCTCTCTTACTGTTCCTCTCTCTTTAAAAAACAAAAACAAAATAAAAAAAAAAAGAATAATTTTCCCCACTTAATAAAAAGTGACCATGGGGCTGAAGCTGTGGCTCGGTGGTTATGGTGCTTACCTGGCATTGTGCAAGGACCAGAGTTGGAACAACATACACAACTAAGTGTCAGAGAAACAAAAACCAAATGAAAAGTAAATAAATAAATAAAATTGTCTCTTAAACATTAAAACAAATAAAAATTTTATAAGACCCCATTGAGCTCATACCACACTCCCATCCCCTCTGTCTCATTTCTGTTCTTTATTGTAAAACTCCCCTAAAGACTCAACACAGGTCACTGGCTCTTGTCTCCCTTGTCTTCTAGAACCCATACCACTCAGGTTTCTTGCCTACACACAAAAACCACAAACATTTCTGGCCCAGGTCACCGATGACTGCCCCTCTGCCAAAGGCAACAGCCACTCTTCAGCCAGTGCACTTGACCCTGTACAGCACTTGGCCCTGTGAGCACTTAGCACTTGAGCATGCCCGTCCACCAGGAAGGACATGATCTCGCACATGGTTGGTCCCAAGGGCAACCCCCGCCTTTTCCCTCCCCCTTCCTGACCACACCTGCACAGCTCCTTTTCCGCCTCCTCTTCCAAACCTCTCAATTTTGAAGATTCCCAACATGTCTTTTCTCTTATTTATATTCATTTTTAAGGTGATCTCATTCAGTTCTGTGACTAATACATTTATATTAAACAATTATTTTTGTAGTACTAGGGATTGAACCCAGGAGTGCTCTACCACTGAGCTATATCCCCAGCCAAGCGTGGTGGTGCATGCCAGTAATCCCAGAGACTCAGGAGGCTGAGGCAGGAGGGTTACAAGTTGGAAGCCAGCCTCAGCAACCTAGCAAGTCTCTAAGCAGCTTAGCGAGACCCTGTCTCAAAATAAAAAGTAAAAATTGCTGGGGATGTGTGGCTCAGTGGTAAATGCCCTAGGTTCAATTGCTAGGAGAGAGAGGGAGAGAGAGAGAGGAGAGGGAGAGAGACTTGCTAAGTTCCCCAGGCTGGCCCTGAATTTGTGATCCTCCTGTCTCAGCTTCCCAAGTCGCTGGGATTACAGACATGTACCACTACATCCTCCCTACATTTCTTAAATTTAGGACTCCTTAATTTTTGTCTCTAGCCTTAACACTTTCCTGAACTTCAGTCCACAGACTTGACTTCCTATACACGCCTCCATCTGGATAACAAACTAGCTCTTCAAGCATAAAGTGCCCCAAACATAATTCCCCTTCCTTCCCTTTCCTCCTCCCTGCCTTCCTTCCTTCCTCCTTTCTTTTCTTTCTTGTCTTCTATCTTTGGTTCTACTTCTTATAACAAGGAATTTTAAATGTCCACGAAAGTAGATAGACAGGGACTGGAGAGGTTGCTCAGTGGTTATGGCAACATGCAGGAGGGCATTGATTCCAACCCCAGTACCACGCACACAGGAAGTATTGGAACAACGAGAGCCACATGAACAACTAAATAAAATTGATTCTCACTTTCTCTCTCTCTCTCTCACTGTCCCTTTCTCTTTAGAAAAAAAAAAAATAGATAGACAGACTGGTGTACCAACCGCTACGCACCCACCCCACAGGCTCGATGGTTATTCACTCAGGGTCAATCTTGTTTTATTCCTTACCCCCGTATTGTTTTGAAATCTATCCCAGACATGCAGGTTGCATAATTCCATATATATTTTTTCAATTTGCATCTCTAAAAGATAAGTCCTCATTTTCCATCATTATGTCCTTATCGTCCTCAGAAAAATGACAATTTATTAATATCATCTCACTGCCAATGTTGAGATTTCCATCAGTCTCATAATTTTTTTTTTGTATGCTTGAATCAGAATTCAAGCAAGATCTGCACAGTGTGATTGATATATCTTTTTAAGCCTTTTAATCTGTAGGTTCTCCCTCCTGTCCCTTTTTCTGTTCAATTTATTTGTTTGAAACGAGGTCATTTGTCTTTGGATCTTGCTGAATGCACCCCAGGGTATTTTTCAGCATTCCCCACCCTCCTCTAAATTATCTGCAAATTGATATCTAGATTCTAGAGGTGGCCGCACAGCCTTCTATCAGGAGGCAAATAACACCCTCTTGTCTCTCTTTTTATTGTATTCAGAGCAGTTTATGCTCATTTCCTGGGCCTGTTGCCTCGTTAAGATGGCCAAATGGTGCGATATTCAAATTATATCACCCCTCTTCATTCATTAGCTGAAAAACTTCTATAAAAAGAAATGCCCCCTCATGTACTATTTGATTATCCTAGGTACAGTTTGCATAGAAAAAGCAGAATAAATGCTTATTCCTTCCCTTTATTATTAACCAGTTTTCTGAATAATGAGTTGGCTCCCTATCATTTTCCAACAAGCAACAATTAAAAGATCAATTTTAGTATCATCATAAACTCATGGATTTAAACACATTTAATGATGCTGCAATTCATTGCAGTTTTATCCTTATTAATGCTCATATTATCCCATAGTCCTTTTTTCCCTTTTTTTTTTCTCTATCTCCTCCTCTCTCTCTTTCTTTCTTTCTCTTTCTTTCTCTCCTGTGCTAGGAATGGAACCCAGGGTACCTGCTAGGCAAGTGCTCTACCTCTGAGCTACAGTCCGAAATCATTAGCCCATCTTTAGCAAATGAGGGCTCCTTCATAGTGGCTATTAGTCCTTTGGACCAGACCCCGAATGGTCCTTGAGGGCGTCTATGCTAGCTGGTATTTCAAGATGCTCCAGGACGCTGGCATGACTGTTGCTACTTTCGTTTGAACGCATCTCTTGACTCTGTCCTCCAAACCTGCTCCTCTTCCCCCTGCCCACGGGTGGCAACTCCCTTCGTTGAGTTACTCAGGACAGACTCCTTGGAGTCAGCATCGAGTCTCTTTCCTTCACACCCATGTCGGCTCTATCAGCAAATCTGCTGACTTCGGCTTCAGAGCATACCCAGGCTGTGCCGTGGCCAGCCCCGTGCACTGTGGTCTGGCATGGCTCGTGGCAGGAGCCTCATAACTGGTTTTTCTGTCTGTTCTCTACATGCCAGCCAGCATGCTCATTTGGAAAACACAATTCAGACCTTAGCACACCTTTGCTCATACTGTCTGCTTCTCATTGTGCTTGCAGAAGAGTCTAAACGCCTTGCGAGAGTCACTAAGACCTTGCATGATCTGGCTTCAAACCCTTCCCCACATCCTCCGACACCCCTGTGCTCACTCTGCCCAGCCTCTCTGGCCCCCCTGTTCTGCTCCTCAACAGCTCTTCTCTTCCCTCTGCCGGGAAAGCTCTTCCCCACGTATACCCATAGCTCTCCCTCAGCTCCTCATTTCTGCTGGCTTCACCTTATCAGAAAGGCCTTTCTTCATTCTGTGTATAAAATAGCTGCACCACCCCATACCACATCCTGTGTCCTTTTACCTTCTCTATTTGTCTTCACAGCACAAACCACAGGGGGCAGATGGTAGCTGCTCATTCACTCTGTACTAGGATATAAGGTAGGAGTTTGTCCATTTTATTCACTCCTGTATCCCCAGTGGCCAAAACAGTAGTCCTAGAAATTGCTCAACTAGTGCTGACTAATGAATGACTAGTGAATTAAGGCAAAAGGGAGAGGGAACACGTGGAGAGGAGGTGTGTTAGTCAGCATTCCATCCATATGACAAAATGCCTAAGAAAATCAAAATATTTTGGCTGAGGGTTTCACAAGTTTTGGTGGATGGTTGCTTAGCCCTGATGCATTTTGGACCTATGGCAAGGTAGTCCATAAGGCAGAAGTTTGGGGCAGAATAAAGCTGTTCATCTCACACTGGTCAGGAGGCAAATGAGACAGAGGAAGGGGCCCCCGTCCTAATATCTCCTTCAAGGGCAGATCCCAATGAGCTTCTGCTAGGCCACACCTTGTAAAGCTTCTGCCACTTCCTAACAGTGTCACCGGCTGGTGGCCAAGCCTTTAACAAACACATGGTCCTTTGGGGGACATTCCAGATCCAAACTATAACAGGAGGTTAGACAACTGGGAGTAATGTGCTGATCATGGAGTTCCTGGGGACATAGGGTAGGGGCCAAGAGGAGTGAAGGATTAGATCAGGGGAAGAAAGTACAGCACAAAAGGAGGATGTGCAACCATAGAAAAGCAAACGCCTTCAGGCAGATTTGCAGCTCTGACTGCTAAAGTCAGGTGTTGCCTGAAATGAGCTTCCTGCTGACCCCAAGCAGGGCCCAACAGACAGAAGACTGGGCTCTACTATTTGGGCTCTAGTAAGCCCAGCACCTGGCTGGTACAGTGAAGGGCTTGAAGACCTCTCATTTAGCCTTAGGGGGAGTGATCTTGACCCTTGACCTCACTCTACCTGGTGAGATGTTGCCAATGGGAAAAACTATAGAAGTCTCCCCTCCCTGTCCCAGACTCGCCCTTCCTGGATGCTTCATCCACTTTACAGCCAAATTAGGATTAAGCAGTGAACCGTAAGGGAAAGTATTCATTCTAGAGAGCTGGAAGGGACTTGATATAAAGATGAACAAACACACTGGGTTCTGTAAATATCAGAGAATAAGAGAACCCAGAAGTCTTTGTATTCAGATAGATGCCAAAGAAAGCTTGGCGAGCTCTTTGGAAGCACCCCAGCAGAAGGCAGGGTGTCCAGGTGCATATTTCAGGGTGCACTTCTTCACAGCCAGCCCCATCTCTGCTTCCATGGTGTTTAGGTAGGGAGTTTAAATCACTGGCCCACAATAAACCTAAACAAGTGTCTTTTCTTTTAGACTGACCACTTGCCTGAGGAAGTCTGGCCATCTCTTTAATACCATCGGCTCTCTCTAGAGGTGATCTATGCAAGGTGGGGGATGCAGAGGCATTAGAGGCGACAGGGCAGTTGGGTGGGTGTGGATAGTGCTCCAAACATGCTGGCCACACAAAGCCCTCTGCCTGTTCTCCTTCTCTTTTACCCCTGATCCCCAGCCCTTCCTCTAGAGGAGACAAACCTTCTTAGCAACTTCTTCCTTCTATTACCTCCCCCCACCTTTTTCCTCCTTTCACTCTCTCTCTCTCTACCTCTTTACACCTCCTCCCTTGAATATTTCTACATCTTAGGAAACAATGAAACTAACCTGCTTGTTTGTGGAAATCTACAAGAAAAAGATACATAACATCTTCTGTCTTCCAGGTGACTCCGAGGCCATAATGAAGTTTAGGACCAGGGATAATCAGCTATGGTTCTGGCTGAGGACACAGTTCTCACATACAGCCATAAGAGGGCGCGTCTGCGGCAGAGCGGTTGACAAGGGACGGGTGCGGGCCAAATGCAGTACCCAGAGCCGCCTCCAGAGGCGCCATCTCTCTGCACCTCTGGGGCAGCCTAAATTGCATCACTATCTGCGCTTGGGCAGGCCCGGTGAGATCTCCAACAGGTCACTGGAATTCAGAAAGAAGGGACAGCGCAAAGGGCTGAAGACCCAAGGCCTTTTCTCAAGGGGTTCTGGCCTGTGTTGTCCTTCAGGGACTCCCACTCCATCCTGGGAAATACCCAGAATTGGACATCTCATGCTCCTAGTGAGGGAGGGCACAGAACTAGATTTAATTTGATTTCGGTACAGCGCTTCCCTCCCAGTGCTTGTGCAGCAACTTTATATTCACTTCATGCATAATGCATATGAACTGAATAATGCACACGCACAAACACCTTTTCCCTGACAATTCCATTTTATGGAGCTTGGGGAAATGACCTTAGGGCAACATCTGAGGCTTAGAAGTACGTAGAAAGTCGTCAAGGAAGCGGTCTCCCATCCTGCAAGGCAATCCAGCACCCCAAGGTGAGGACATTCCTACCACTCCCGAACAATGGGAAAATGCAAACGCTCAGAGGCCCCGTGCACTGCCCTTCTCAGTCCCCAGGGTCAGCAGGCCGCTGCAGACGGTTGTGGCATTTCCCGCTGCTTATTAAGATGGAAAACATTCAATAAAACAGAGCACACGTTTGTCCCTCAGAGGACCCGAGGACCCAGAGCTGCCAAGGATATTAATTCCTGTTTATTTCAGCACTCTTATTGGCGTGTTTCTTGTCTGCTTTCCCTGGAAATGGGCTTGCAGCCTGGAAAGCAGAGAGCATGACGCAAAAACGAACTGTTTTTATTGCTAAATAAAAGCAGGGAAAGGCCACCTCATCTCCTGAACATGCAGCGAGAAATGCCTCGGCCCCCATCCCCAGCTAAGGGTGGGGTCATGCACTTCCTCCTGAGCCAGGTTTGTGAGGTCTCCTGTGCAGGCACCTGTCAGTCTGGACCACATCCAGGGTCCCAGAGTTTTCAGGTAATCATACCAGCAGCAGATTGAGCTTAAAATAGCAGAATGTAAAGGTTGAAGCAGGGAGGGAACTTACATCCCCTCATTTTATAGTTGAGATGGAAAGTCCAGAGTGTGGATGCTATGATTGGGTATGGTTTGTCCCCCAAAGGTTCATGTACTGGAAATTTGGTCCCTGATGTAATGGTACTGAAGGTGGTGGATCTTCTTTAGTGGAAGGAGATTAGGTTAGGGGTATCACTCTTGGAAGAGATTCATGCCCTCTGGAGAAAGTGGCCTGGTTTCCAGAAGAATGGATTGTTATAAAGGAGTAACTGTTGTTCCTTCCTAGTCTTGCATCCTCTCTTTTCACTCTATCTCTTGCACGCATTCCACTATGTGATCTCATCTGCCACACTGTAACACAGCAGAGCCCCTTACCGGATGCACTCACCCAACCTAGATGCCAGAACCACAAACTAAATAAACTTCTTATCTTTATAAAGTTCCCAACCTCAAGTATTTTGTTATAGCAACATAAAATGAACTAAATGAATAACCCAGATGATCTGCAATGGCAAACATTGTTCCACCAGACCACTGTCTTGCCCACCTAAGAAAGTTATTGGCATGTGAAATCTGACATTATTTTTAAGACTTGCAATCATAGACAAGTAAAGAATACCATTATCTAAAAAGAAACAAAAGCATCACCTCTAATTTCACCATTAAGGAAACCAGAAAAAAAATTTTTTGTTGATGCTCTGGAATATATCCACAGTAACTTTGTCTCTATACTCCTCTCTCTCTCTCTCTCTCTCTCTCTCTCTCTCTTTCTCTCTAATTCTTTACCCTACACACCAGGGAAAAGACTGTCATTAAACACATATATAGATGGGCTATGACAGTGATCATGAACCAGGCCACAAAGGACTACTTGATAAATTATAAAGAATCAATAACAGATTGGGGCTAAAGTGGTGGCTCGGTGGATGCGGGTTCAAACCCCAGCACCACATACCTAACTAAGTGTTGGAAAAACAAAGGTCAGATGGAAAAATAAATAAAATTGATCCTCTTTAAGAAATAACAAACAGATCATTTTCTCAGACCTTAATGCCAAAAAATTAGAAATGCATAAAAGGATAATTTGAGAATATTAAAATTTAAAAGGCGAAAAAAGAAAACAGCAAATTACTAAGTAACCAGAATGTCAATGAAATGGCAATAAATTAAATTCCTAGGACTAAAAGCAGTAAGTGAGGGGAATCCATAAACTCAAACAGAAACTGTTAATTCAAAAAACTGGAACAAAAGTAAAAGAACAAATTCAAAAAAACAAGACAAAAGTAAAATAAGGACAAAAATCAATGAAGAGGAGGAAGAAAAAAACAAAAATAACAGCAAAATCAAAAGATAATTCTTTGAAAAGTTTAATGAAATAAAATTCTGGGAAGAGAGATTAAGAGGAAAGGAAGTCCAGGCACAGTGTCTCATGCCTGTAATCCCAGTAATTTAGGAGGCTGGGACAGGAGGATCTCAGGTTTGAGGCCAGGCTCAGGAACATAACCAGGCCCTAAGTAACTTAGCAAGACCCTATCTCAAAATTAAAGATTAAAAAAAAAAGGGGGAGATGGGGATGTAGCTCAGTGGTAAAGCACCCTAGGTTCAATCAAAACAAAAAAAAAAGAGAGAGAGAGAAAGAAATTGCAAATAATAAGATATACAATTGAAAAGTGGGAAACAATCACAGATATGACAAAGAAGAAAAAATGATAAAATAACAATAATCATTTTGAACTAGCTTTGTTAAAACATCAGACCTACATCTGATTAAGAGTTGACTTTTAAGTCAATTTACAGAAATACAGAGGACAGGGGAACATGTCAAACTGGAGATTCAATCATGGACAACTCTAGGCAATGACCCAGTTTCTTCAAAGGAAGGAAAAGAACTGGAGGGGACCAGAGACGTTAGAATACACATCAGCCAAGCACAGCTGTAGACTTACTCAGATTCTGATTCAAACAGACAAGCTCTAAAAGAAAAATAAAAAGACATTTATGAGATAATTGGAAGCTTCAATACTGACTGGGGTTTCTTGATATTGAGGAATATCAAGAATACCTGAGGACAGGTAATGGCATGGTAGATAGATTTAAAAGCACAGTTCTTGCTCTTTTGAAGATTCCTATAAGAGCATTTGCAGGTATCAAAATGCCTACAATAGCCAGGCTTAGTGGTACACACCTTCAATCTCAGCTACTCAGGAGGCTGAGGCAGGAGGATAGCAGGTTCCAGGCCAACCTGGGCAACCTAGTGAGACACTGTCTGAAAATACAAAATAAAAATGGGTTGGGGATGTAGCTAAGTGGTAGAGTGCCCCTGGATTCAGTCCCTAGTACTCCCCCAAAAATATGCTTGTGATTTGCTTTGAAGCTTTAGGAGGGTGTGGGCAGGGCTGAAAGTAAAACAAGATTGGCTGTGAGTTGATAACCACTTAAGTGCAGGAAGTCATTAATCTACTTTAGTATTTGTGCTTAAAATTTTCTAAAATGGGGGCCGGAGCGGTGGCTCAGCGGTTACAGCACTTGCCTGGCATGCGCAGGTATGCAGGCTCAATCCCCAGTGCCAAGTACACAGCGAAGCGTCCGAGTGATGAAGGCCACATGAAAAATGAAAAATAAAATTGATTCAGTCTTTCTCCCTCTTTCCCTCTCACTGTCCCTCGCTCTTAAAAAAAAGAGAGAAATTCTAAAATGAAAGGTTTTAAAGTATAATGAACAACTGTGTACTAAGCAATGCAAAAATATGGACATGATTGATAAATTTCTGAGGCAATATTCATATGCCTCAGATGTGGAATACACACAGTCCACAACCCAACTTGCAATGGTCCAACTTAATGATTTTTTTATTTTATAATTTATGCAATTAAGTCACCTGTTAGTGACAGTTCATAGCAGCTGAAATAGAGCTGAAATAGTCTGAAACACTAAGAATGGAAAAGAAATTCCATGAATTGGTACCAAAAACCTGTAACAAATATTTTTAGAAGGCAAATTTAGATACATTTCCTTTAAGATTGGGAATAAGAAAAAAAATGCACTACTATCACTACTAGTAGAGATCCTAACCAATGTGACAAGTGAAGTGAAAAAAAGCAAAAAAAAAACATTTAACAATTTAAGGGAAAGGAAATGATAAAACTGCCATTATTTGTAGGCAATATGATCATCTACATGGAAAACACCGACAAACAACAGCACCTATAATAATAAAATTCAGGGTTGGGGATTTAGCTCGGTGGCAGAGCGCTTGCCTAGAATGCACAAGGCCCCGAGCTCGGTCCTCAGCCCTGAAAAAAAGAAAATAATAATAATAATAATAATAATAATAATAATAATAAAATTCAGCAAAGGTATATAAGAAATAAGATCAACTTAAAAATCTCTAATATTTCTCTGCACCAAACTCAACCAGAAGTAAGTTTGTCTCCGGGTACAGTGTTTTGATTTACTAGTTAAATTAGAATTTCAGATAAAAAATATTTAGTATAAGAATGCCCCATGCAATATTTAGGATAAAATACTCTCCTTCCAAAAAAAATACTCTCCTTCTTACTTCCAGGGAACATTTGGCATCTGAAGATGTTTTTGCCACAACTGGGGTTGGGGTACTACTGACATCAGCCACACAGCCTACAATCCTTATGTATCTCTGTCTCTCTTTGTCTCTCTCTCTCCCTCCCCTTCCCCTCTCTCTCACACACACAATATAGCAATGATTCTAAGGTTGGCAAGCCATGCTATATACCTATGATAATCAAATAGAAAGTATATTAAAATCGAGAACCTTGCACAGCAACTATGAACTGCCTGGGCATTAATGTAAAGAATTCACAAAACCTCTATAAACATTTAAACTCTAACAAAAGGTGGAAAAGATTTAATACACAAAGAAACTTTCTATGCTTTTGTGAATATGCTAAAGGTTAATTTTATTCACAAAATCAGTAAATCCAAAATTTCAGAATTTAAGCAGATTTTTTTTCAGAGATTAGATAAACTTATTCTAAAATTTATGTGGTAGTAGTAATAAAGGGTCAAGACTAGCATAGTCAGCTTTGAAAATGGAATACTAACCCTGGCATACTATCAAACCCTGGTAATAGAAACAGTATGTTACTGACTGAAAGCAAACTATATCAATTACAAACGAACACTCAGAAATGGAACCTTGAAAACTTATTTTAGAAAAGTCCCAAACCAGTGAGAAAAGATATAAATCCCTAATAACATAAGGGGGAAAAACCTCAAGCCTACCTAACATTATATAGAAAATCAGCCAGGCACACTGGCACATGCCTATAGTCCCAGCAACTCAGGAGGCTGAGGCAGGAGGATTGTGAGTTCAAAGCCAGACTCAGCAGCTTAGTGAGGCCCTGTCTCAAAATAAAATATGAAAAGGGCTGGGGATGTGGCTCAGCAGTTAAACGTCCCTGGATTCAACCCCTGCTACTGAAGGAAGGAAGGAAGGAAGGAAGGAGAGAAAAAGGAAGAAAGAGAAAGAAAGAAAGAAAGAAAGAGAAAGAAAGAAAGAAGAAAGAAAGAAAGAGAAAGAAAGAAAGAAGAAAAGCAGACTCCCTAAAGGTTTGATTAATCCTTTAAGGCAAAAAGTACCTGTTAAAATTAATACACCAGGTTAGTGACTTAAAGGTGAGGAAGATCAAACGAAAAAACCATAACCAGTCACAGTGGCACATGCTTATAATCCCAACAACCCAGGAGGCTGAGGCAGCAGGATTGCAAGTTTAAAGCCAGCCTCACCTCAGCAACTTACTTAGTGAGACCCTAACCAACTTAGTAAGACCCTGTCCCAAAATAAAAAATAAAAATATCTCGGGATGAAGCTCAGTGGTTAAGTGTTCCTGAGTTAAATCCCCAGTTACCCTCCCCAACCCTCCTTCCCTAAAAAAAACAACAAACCATGGACTGGGGATATATAGCTCAGTGGTAAGTTGTCCCTGCATTCATGTTCAATCTACAGCTTTAAAAAAAAAACATAAACCATAAAGCAAAAATGACAGATGGATTTGATTACTCCAAAAGAAAGGATTCCTAGTCAACAAAGGATACCAGGGACACAATTAACAGGTTAGGAGAAGATACCTGCAATATCTAAAGCCAGTAAGGGACTGATATCTGGATTAAATGAGTAGTTCTAAGGCATCAAAAAGGAAAAAGAAGAATCCTGCTTGAATATAAATATGAAAAATCAAGGAAGGGAAATCCAAAAGGCCAAGACATAATGAAAGGCTGAAACCCACAGTAATCAGAGAAATGTAAATTCAAGCAACCATAAGATCCAACTTTAAAGTTCCCAGATTAATAAAGATTAGACAGTTGGATAAAGCCAAGTGTTAGTGGAGACTTGCTCTGGTGGTTGAGGGCAGGGGCTGCCTTTCAGTAGGGCCCGCTGGCAGGATTGGGGTCAAATGTGGCAAATGCACATCCTATGATTCACCTGCCCCACACTTGGGTAGATGCCCAGAGGGATTATCTCAAAAACGATTGTGGGGACCTGTGCAAAGAAGCTCATTGCAATGACACTCATTGCCATGATGTTTGTGTGGCTGAGTCCACACACCTGGCCACTTGCAAGAGAATGGATGCATGCACACAATGGGACATTTGAAGCAATCGGAAGTAATGCATTAGGTGTGCACATAGCACCTGTAGGCCTTTCAAATGTGGTACTTTGTGAAGTAGAGGACAGAAAGAGACTGTTAGCAAATAGAATTTGTGAATTTTAAAAAAGAATACACACAGGAGCCAGGGATGTAGCTCAGTGATAGAGCACTTGCCTAGCATTTGCAAGCCCCTGGATGCCATAAGATAGATAGACCCCTAGCCAATCTCACTAAAAGGAGAGAAATGAAGCAAATCAATAAAATCTCCAATGAAAAGGGAGCGATCACCACTGACCCCACGGAAATCCAACAAATTATAAGATCATATTTTGAAAATCTAAAATAGAAGCAATGGATCAATTTCTAGACACATACAACTTCCCTAAATTGTCACAGGATGATATTAAATTCCTAAACATCCCAATCACAGGCACTGAAATCCATATAGCAATTAAAAGTCTACCAAAGAAGAGAATCCCAGGATCTGATGGCTTCCCCACTGATTTTTACCACACTTTTTAGGAGGAACTAACACCTCTCTCCTTATTATTTCAAGAAATTGAAAAGGAGGGAACTCTCCCAAACACTTTTTTATGAAGCAACCATAACTCTGATACCAAAATCCAACAAGGACACATCAAAAAAAGAAAACTACAGACCAATATCCCTGATGAACCTGGACGCAAAAATCCTTAATAAAGTTCTAGCAAACTGTATTCAAAAACTTATCACGAAGATAATCCATCATGATCAAGTGGGCTTCATCCCAGGTACGCAGGCTGGTTCAACATACGCAAAACAATTAATGTAATTCACCACTTAAACAGAATCAAGGACAAAAACCATATGATCATCTCAATGGATGCAGAAAAGGCCTTTGATAAAATTCAGCACCCTTTTATGCTCAAAACTCTGGAGAAGATAGGGATCATAGGAACTTTTCTGAACTATGTAAAGGCTATATATGCTAAACCCTCAGCTAATATAATACTAAACACAGAAAAGCTGAAAGCATATCCACTAAACTCAAGAACAAGACAAGGCTGTCTGCTGTCACCACTTTTATTCAATATTGTTCTTGAGACCCTAGCTGGAGCAATAAGGCAAGAGAAAGAAATCAAAGGGATAATAGTAGGAAGAGAGGAAGTCAAACTCTCCGTTTTTGCTGACAATATGATCCTGTATCTGGAAGATCCAAAAAACTCCACGTGTAAACTGCTTGATTTTATAAACAGATTGTCCAAAGTGGCAGGTTACAAGATCAACACCCATAAATCAATAGCTTTCCTATACACTAACAATAATAGGGCAGAGGAAGAAATTAGGAAATCAGTGCCATTCACAATATCCTTGAAAAGAATGAAATACTTGGGAATTAACCTTACAAGGGAAATCAAAGATCTCTACAATGAAAATTATCAGATATTGAAGAATGAAATCCAAGATGACCTTAGAAGATGGAAAGATGTTCCATGCTCTTGGTTAGGCAGAATTAATATAATAAAAATGGCAATTTTGCCAAAAGCTCTATATAGATTCTATGCAATCCCCATCAAGATACCAATGTCATTCTTTACAGATATAGAAAAAGCAATTCTCAAATTCATTTGGAACAATAAGAAACCCAGAATAACCAAAACATTACAAAGCAAGAAAGACGAAACAGGTGGTCTTGCTATACCAGATCTAAAACTATACCATAGAGCTGTCGTAACAAAGACAGCATGGTACTGGTATCAAGGTAAGAATGAAGACCAATGGAATAGAAAAAAAGACCCTGAAACAAACCCACAAATCTTTAAACATCTGATTTTTGACAAAGAGGGACAAAATATTACATGCAGGAGAGATCGCCTATTCAACAAATGGTGCTGGACAAACTGGATAGCCACTTGCAGAAAGTTGAAATTAGACCCTTATCTTTTTTTTTTATTCGTTAAATATGGTCTTACAATTAGGAAGGATTCATTGTCAAATAGTCAAGAACAAAAGTATAATGACAGAACAAGCCAAGGCTGGTACCCTTCCATGGTTTTCCCCCTTGGGTTCCCCATGGTCCCATGTTTCCCCCTACTTAAACCCCAAGTTAATTGGACTGCTCATGGAAGTCGGAGGTTCCCCTCTGATTAGATTCCCCCATATCACCTCCCTCCAGGCTCCTTGATATCCTTCCTTTTCCCTTTCCCCCTGCCCCCTTCCCTGTGTCCCCCAGCATCCTGGGAAAGGTTCCCATGATTGTGTAAAAATTCATACATATGGAGGTAATTGTTAGGTTAGCTATCTATCATCCTGTTTCTGCTTGTATTCTAACTTCCACAAATGAGAGAAAACATTTGGCCCTTGAGTGTCTGAGATTGGGATACTTCACTTAGCATAATTTTTTCCATCTCCATCCATTTGGCTGCAAATGCTGTAATATTGTTTTCTCTGATTGCTGAGTAGTATTCCATTGTATATATGTACCAACGTTTTTGAATCCACTCACCAAGTGAGGGGCATCTGGGTTGGTTCCATAATTTAGCTATAGTAAATTGAGCTGCTATAAACATTAAAGAACCTGTATCTCGATAATATGCCTATGTCTTTATCTTTTGGGAAGATATAGACCCTTATCTTTCACCTTGCACTAGAATCAAATAAAAAATGGATCCAACAGCTGGGAATTAAACCAGCTACCTTGCAATGGATGGAAGACAAATTAGGTCCAACACTTCCACGTTTGGGAGTAGGCAAAGACTTTTTCAACATGTCTCCTAAAGTGAAGGAAGTAAGTAAAAAATCAGTGAGTGGGATGTCATAAAGCTAAAAAGCTTTTGCACTGCCAAGGTAATAATCAAAATTGTCAAGAGGCTTCCTACAGAATGGGAGAGAATCATGGGCTGTGATTCTTCTGACAGGGGTCTCATATCCAGAATCTACAAAATCCTCAAAAATCTCAACCACAAAAACACAAATAACCCAATCAATAAATGTGCCAAAGAGCTAAATAGAAACTTCTCAACAAAGGACATTGATCAAGCCAATGAATACATGAGAAAGTGCTCCAAATCACTAGTAATCAGAAAAATGCAAATGAAAACTACATTAAGATTTCACCTCACGCCAGTCAGATTAGCAAAAATGAAGAAAATGAACAATAATAGATGCTGGAGGGGTTGTGGAGAGATAGGAACACTAGCACACTATTGGTAGAACTGCAGACTGGTACAGCCCCTCTGGAGAACAGTGTGGAAAATCCTCAAAAAATTATGGATGAACCCACCATATGATCCAGCTATTCCTCTCCTGGGTATTTTCTCAGGGGATTTAGAATCAGCACATTACAGTGACACAGCAAAATCGATGTTCATAGCAGCTCAATTTACAATAGCTAAATTATGGAAACAACCCAGATGTCCCTCACTGGATGAATGGATTCAAAAACTGTGGTACATTTATACCATGGTGTTTTACTCAGCAATTAGAAACAAAGATATTGCAGCCTTTGAAGGTAAATGGATGGCTATGGACGAAATTATGCTGAGTGAAGTCAGCCTAACCCAGAGAACCAAGGGTCAAATGTCTTCGCTCATCTGTGGAGGCTGGAGCTAGACCCTGGCCAGTGTCAAAGGTGATCAACTCTCATGTATTAAACCCTGAAAACGTGTAGTGACATACAACCTAAGGCATTCATAGAGATGTATTGGGAAGGAGGGGGGGTGGAGAGATAATGGTGGGATATTAGGGGGGACTCTAGGGGATAAATTTAATTTTCAGAATATATATATATCATATTGTTTTGTTGGAAGCAGTTTTGATCGTTCAACAAATAAATTTCTTAATAAAATAAAAGAGAAAAAAAGGAAAAGAAAAGAAAAAGAATGCACACAGAAGCCAAGTATGTTGCTCAGTGGTAGAGCACTTGCGTAGCATTTGCAAGGCCCTAAATGCCATCCCCAGCACCATAAAATAAATAAATAAATACATAAATAAAATTACAATAGAAAAGCTAAAAAAAAAAACCATATATGCTTCACATACAAAACTAAATTGCATATCAAGCACAATGGTTGCCAGTTGGGAATGGAGAATGAGAATAGCGCGAAAGGACAAAAGGGAATAAGAAAAAAAAAGCAGGAAAAGTCTGTGCAGACTGGAAAATACCCTGAAAGGAGTAGGGGCCTTCTGCTCCTGGGGCCCAAAGCAAAGAACACAAAGCAACCAAGAAAAAAAAGCTCAATGGGCTTTGGCAGAGATGGAAAAGCTATTTCTAAGCTGCAAGCAGCTTGAGTACAGACTTTCTACTTGTTTGAAGGAAACAGTTGGCCCAGGTGAAGGGTGGAGATGATGGAAGCGGGCAGGAAAGCCAGGGAGCCTCCTACGCAGGAATCCAGCTTATAACACACGCTTAGAAATTTCTCTGCTATATTATAGTGATGTGGCTTCCTCAATGTTTAAAGCAGCTCAATTTACTATAGCTAGACTATGGAACCAACCCAGATGCCCCTCACTCGACGAGAGGATACAAAAACTTTGATACACATATACAATGGAATACTACTTGGCCATTAGAGAAGACGATATTATGGCTTTTGATATCAAATGAATGGAGATGGAAAGAATTATGCAAAGTGAAGTATCCCAATCTCAGAGACTCAAGGGCCAAATGGTTTCTCTCATCTGTGGAAGCTAGAGTACATCGGGAAGCAGTATCTTAGACAGCTAAGCTAATAATAACTTCAAATTGTACGATTCTTATCGAAACAGGGAGATGACTCCCTAGGATACTTGGAGGCATAGGCTGGCGGACAGGGTGGAAGGAGAGCTTAGGAAAATCACCTAGGAGACTGGAGGAAGCGAATATAGGGGAATCATCTCAGAAGGCGATCTCTGACCTCCACGAGATATCCATTTAACTCAGGGGTTCTTCTGGGGGAAACAGCAATATGGGGAACCCAAGCTGGGCATCCCTGACATGGCATTAGCCCTGGATAACTAAGTATATATACATTTGTTCTTGAATGTTTGATGTTTCCCCCTCAATTGTAACTCTATATCATCTAATAAAAAAATTAAAAAAAATTTCTCTGCTGAACTTCTTGTCCAGGATTAGGACCTGGGGAGAATTAAGGGTCTGTGCCATTCCGGATCACCCCCCACACCGCCCGCTGTTGGAGTCTGACCATTCTATTTCGTCAGCTGCCCTAGAGTGACCTTGTGACAATTATTGGGGTCTGACCTTCACCTCCATTTCATCAGCCACCCT
>PVKS010026522.1:0-28590 GCA_004027875.1 Aplodontia rufa | reverse complement strand
TATAAACCTAAATCTAATGTATACTCCTGATACAAATGATACCTTGCCTAAAACAAAGTAGACTGACTGATAATCTTAGTGAAATAAAATAAATTTTGTGTTTCTTACAACTAACTATATTTCATAAATGGGATAGTCAAAACTTAAATAAATTATCTACATATATCATAATTAAGAAATTTTCCATAGTAAAATTAATACAGAAGCAAACTGAAAAGTTGAAATGTATTAAAATATATAAACATGCTACAACATAGTCATATTGGTGTCTTAACCTGTTGCTGGGATTGTAAATTCTGAGCATTGATTTCAAGTTAATACAGAAATGCTTTATGATTAGAAATTAAAATGGTTTTAATTTTTTATTTATGCAATATAGGATTATTGCAATGCAACAAAAACAGTTCCAAGTTCTAATATGTGTCTATCTCAAATTTTTGGAGTGATTTCTTGGCAGATATTTGCATCAAGAATATCTGTTATTGGGATGGAGTGGTGAATCAGCAGTTGGAGCACTTTCCTTGTACGTGGGAGGACCTGGGTTCAAACTCCAGCACCACGTACATGACTAAGTGTCCCAGAAAAAAGGCCAGATGAAAGACCAAATAAAATTGGTTCTCTCTTTCTCTCTCTCTCTTAAAAAAATAAAATAATATGAAAAAGACTATTATACCTTTTGAAGAGTTACACTTATTCATTTGAAAAATGTACTCCCTAGAAATTGTCTCCAAATCTGTGCCTGTGTTAACTGTGGTTCACTGGGCAATAAAACACTAGATATAAATTATGACAATGATAAGAAATTCCTACAGCATAAGTATAAATTTTCAAAGCAGAAAACATTTCAAACTTTTATTAATTATTTAATAGCATATAATTACTTAAGTGAAAAACATCCTAAATTTTACTAAAATTCTATGAAAAATACCTGAAAATCCTGGATGGTGTATAAATTGTTACAGCATTTTCTGCTTATAATGTACCATCAACAGGATGATTTTTTATATTTTCAACATAATTTGAAATATCTTTTGTGTATATATTGTCACTCTACATATGAAGAATGTATAAGGTCATATCTAAAAAAATAAGGACCTATATAAAAGATGTTTGTCTTATCTTATTATCAATTTTTAAAAGTGCTCTTGTCATTTATTAAAAGGAATTGTCAGGAACATAGATACAAATGCATAGTTTGTTTATCCCCTTAAACTCCCAGATGTCTGAATTAATTTTGTTATTTCTGCAAATGTCCCAAAGTTGATGTAAATGTTGTGGAAAGTTTTACATTAGCAGGGAAAACATAAAAATCAGCAGAAAAATTGAGAAAATATGTATAGAGCTTGATGGTTCATTAAGAATTTCCATGGATGCTAACTTTTCATCATGTTCGGGGTGCCTGATGCACCCATATATTGAAAAAACTGCCTTCTCATGAATATACCTAGCAGATGATACTTTCTTCTTTTCCTGGTTAGTAATTCTAATTTTCACCTGCTAAAATACACTTTGCATTTTTCTTCAGATTGCATATTTCTGCTTAAACAAATTCAAATTTATGCACTAATTAAGATAGCAATAAACCAGCATCTCTTTTATGTTTAAATCACATCCTGGCTATAATGTAAGTACAAAGGAAGAGGTGTTAATTCAGTTTACTAGCAACTTAGCATCTGAGGCACCACAGGTTATAACAGACTAATGATGTCCCCCAGGTTTGCTTCCAGACAAGTTTATGAAGTTTGGGATCTACCTGTATTAATACAACAAACTTGTATTTACTGCTGCTACCACCATTACCAGAGCTATTATTACTACTATCTACCATCACTGATAGCATTGATGTCCTACGTAAGTGGATAACTGTGTATAGGCATTTATTCATGTTTCTATTCACAAACATCCTATTCTTTCCTCTAGCGAATTTAGAGCATTGCTGAAACATTGTTTATTTTAGAGAAGGTTGTGTATGAATATACACATGACAATTCATGGAAATATAGGCAGTGGGAAATGCATCTGCAATAAAAAAAAAAAAAACATTGAGTGGTGAAGGACTCAAGAGAATCATAGAGCTTCACCTCCATCAGCTTTGCTAACCACACAAAGATTGCAGGCACGCACCATTCACAGAAACAGAGCTCTCGTGCTGTGTGGGCCCCAAGATGCCAGCTGTAGCTATCTAAAAGAGCTGCCTTCTTTTCTTCTGTTTTTGGGGTTAGGAAAATTTGACATATTTTCTTTTGTTTTGGTGTGTGTATGTGTATGTAGAAGCAGTAATATTGAAGAAAGCTACTTTCATTTTGGAATATATTTAATTTAGCATCTATTAATTATATAGTCTACATGGCTTATTTTGCATATCCAATAAATTCATAAGTGCCAGGTGTGCTTTTCATAAATAATCCAATACATAGACAATTGTAAAGCAAGATAAAACATTTTGTTCATATGGCCACTTCCTAAATAACGTAATTTATTTCCCAAAATTTCCTGGTTAAGGAGAGTATTTATGTACACGTTACCATGGCCCTTTTAAATGTGAGTAGATACAGAAGAAGTTAACAACCCGACTCTGGCCTGTTGTGTAGACATTGGAGTAGCAATGTCTTTGACTGAAATCTTCTTGAGCATTTAATCCATATGGATAACTCAGACTCAAATTTAGGGGAGCAGATTCTAAATACAGTTAATTATTACTTAGGGGTTAAAAATCGTATTTACTACTGGTAGTGTTTAAGAAGATAATCTTCCAAGACCACATATAATTTAGGATAGACAATCATGTATATTAGGTTATGTTATCTGCAACTTTTTGGAAGAGTTGGTCCAGTATATTTTTAAAGTACAGCTATTAAAATTTCCCTCTATGAAATGCACAGAATCATGTGAGCCTTAAGTAAAATATTATATAATCCAAATATTGGGCACTCATTTTGTGAAATTAAAGAGCCTACAAATATTATAATTACAGATATTCACATAGTCAGTAACCTGCTGCTCTGAGAAATGATTCATTACATTGTATCAGGAGGGATTTATTCCAGCATCCATGATTTTCTTGACAGTTATATAGTGAGCAGCCATCAGTAGAGCAGGAACAGACTCAGGGAAGAATCATTTCCATTGGAAAAAGGAAGAGAGGCACATGATTGTCTTGAGTTTTTTCCAAAAATGAACTAGTACAAAGTGACGTTTGAAGGGAAGAGGAGTAGATTTCACATTTCGTTTTTTTTTTTTAATTTACTATTTAATTATTTAGAGAAAAATATGTTTTTTTTTGTTATTTTATGCCAGGTATACAAAACAACTGATTATAATAGAGGAAGTGGTTAATTGTAAGAATAAAAGAATAAGACACATCAGAATGTCAACTTAACAACTAATTCATGGTTTTCTTCTATTTTCTGTTTACTTTCTCTAATCAACCTGGAGCTGTATCTGTTCTATTAAATAAAAGGTAAATTATGAAAAATTAACTTACCACAAAATTATAAGGAAGAATTCAACAAATAGTGTCATTAATGAGGAAGAAAAAAACCTCTGGATATCATGTTCACATTTGGCTATTTAGAATGCGTGAATTTAAGGAAAGATAAAGGAGCCTGCAGGATATATAATGGATATACCTAAGGCCCTTCGAATGGTACTATGGGAAATCCAAAATTTAAATTAAGAAAAAAAATCCAATTTCCTATCACAAGAAAAGTACAAGTTTAAAAAAGAAGTTTAAAACTTTTGTTCTGGAAACTATACAATATTATTGAAAAACTGGATAACTAAAATGACTAGAAAGAATTTCTGAATTTATGGTTCAAAAGGCTTAAATCAGTAAGTGGCAATATTCTCCAATTTATCAACAAATTCAGAATGATCACTGTCAAAATCTCACATCATTTTTTGCAGAAATTTTCTAGCAAATATTAATTCATATAAAGATGCAATGGGACCAGAAAGCCATTCAGGAAAATAAAAATAAAAATGGAAGTCTCCTACTTTCAATTTCAAAATTTATGCAATACTCAATATTCATGGGAATAAGGACAAAAATACAGACTAACCAAATAGAATGGAACGTTTAGAAATAAAACCTTACATTTATGGTCAGTTAATATTGGACAATATGGTAAGACATTTCAGTGAAGGAAAAATATTCTAATTTTAGCAAATATTTCTGGAACTACTGAATATCCACATGAGAAAACAATGAATTAGGGTCACTAACTTGCACCATATAAAATTAAATCAAATGGGTCATAGAACAAAATATAAAAGTTAAGTTTATAAAACATTTAAAATGAAATATAGGAATAAATCCATGTAATTTTAGACAAACCATTTTCAGAAACAACATCCAAAACAGAAACAATAAGCACTTTATGAAACATATAAGTTGGACTTTATCAAAATTAAAATCTTTCTGGTTGCAAAAAATGAATTGAATAAAATGAAAGATAACTCACAGATGAAGGAAAATACTTGAAAATCATATTACCTGATCACAGGGTTATATAAAGTACTATATGAAATCATGCTAGGACTTTGGAAGCAGGTTGGCAGTTCTTCAAAAATCAAGATATGCAGTTACTTATAATTTAGCAATTCCAATTCTATCCATACACTACACCCCCCAAAATCAAAATGTTTGTACATAAAATGGCTTTTACACAGATGCTCATGACAGAATTATTCATGATACTCCAAAGTAAATCCACCCAATATCAATCAACTGATGAATGGATAAATAAACTGTGTATATACATGGAATAGAAAATTATTTACAAGTAGAGAAGGAATGAAGTATTAATGTATATGCTAACATTCATGGACCCAGAGAACACTATGCTATGTGAAAATAGTCAATCACAGAAGATCTCATGTTTTTATTCTCCTTATAAAAAATGAACAGAAAAGACATTCTGTAAAGACATAAAGTAGATTACTTTTGCCCAGGGCCATCACAGTGGGTAGAGAAAGAGTTAATGGCTATGAATTTTCTTGATGATATAAATGTTCTAAAATTAGACTGTGATAATTGCTATAAACCCAATAAATATGCAATAACAAAATTGCACTGTACATGATAAAAGTGTGAATTGGATGATAGGTAAATTATATCTCAATAATGTCTTTTAAAAAATCACCAAGAGTGTGAAAATATAATCCACATTTTGGAGAAAATAATTGCAAATGCAAACAACAGAATAATTTGTAATCTAACTATAACCCACATATTATGAATACCACCTACATCCAGTAAAGTAGAAAACAACAGCAAATAGGAAATTGTAGAAGTAATGAGAAAAGGAATACTTAAATGAGGATATTCAAGTTTCCACCAATCATATTTTAAAGGCATTCAACCTCATTGTTCATTGGAGAGACAAAATTAAAAATAAGGAAATGGAACTTCACGCATACCTCAAAATCCACTTAAGAAGTTTGCAAACATCAAAAGTTAACAATCAATGATAACTTTCATACAAAGGAAGCCGGAATGTAACAAACAATAAGGGCATGAAATGAAGATGATTTCAGGAGGGACTGGAGAGGTGGCTCAGCAGTTTTGTTGCTTGCCTTTCATGCGTGGGGACAAGGGTTCAAACCAAACACCATGTACACAACGAAGTGTCAGAGCAAGGGAAATCAAATGAAAAAATAAAACAGAACAAAAATAAGTGATGCTCTCTCTCCTTCTCTCTTTCATTGCCTCTCTCTCTTAAAAAAAAAAAGAAAAAAATTTGATTTCAGGTATAGAGTAAAAAGTTTTACTTACTTTCTGAATATATACATACATGTCCATAAGAAAATGCATTTATTAAATTCAGTGTAGACAGAGGCTAAGAAAGTCATTGCAAGCATAGTTTTGGCATATGTAGTTTTTTCCATACACTTAAAAAAAGAAAATTGCTAATATACTCTGTGTGTATGTTTGTGTGTGTGTGTGTGTGTGTGTGTGTGTGTGTACTGGAGAAAATGTTCCTTCCTTTCATTGTCTTATACTGAGTATCAATCCATTTTGTAGGTTTGTGGAGATTTTTTCCTTTAAGGTCATTAGTTAGCTTTTTTTAAAAATTTGGATAATTGCTTTCATCTTTATTGTGCTATTTAACATTTATAACATGGCTACGGTCTACCTTTTCTTCATCTTATTTATTCTGTTAATCTTTTTATTCATGTAGGTGAATTTATCTGCTGTGCAACTAACAAACCTATTCAGTTTCCTGCTATATCAAATTTGCAAGTCACTACGTGACTTCATCTGATAATCCTGTATATGTGTTACATTGACTTTTCTCTGGAATCATTCCTTGAGCAATCCTACCTTGTACATTAGCACAGATGCCCTCAATAGCCTCCTGTGGGAGAAATAGCTCATATTACACAGCTTACCATCCCTTTCCAGGTTACTCCGTGTCCTACATCTTCTATGCTCCGTATTAGTGTTACCATACTTCCTGTAATTGTCTGCTTTGGATGCTCACACTAAGTAAGCTGTTGTGTCCAGATTGGTAGCTTTAGGGCATTTTGCAGTTTTATGGGAAGTGTGTATGCTTTCTTCTTAAGAATGACTTCATTTTGTCAGTTTTAAATGCTCTATGCTGGTCTTGATCACATGTGCTCACATTTAATTAATCCACCCAAATCGGACTGCTGGGATACCATATTCGCTTGATTATCATGAGGGTTCTTTGCAAAGCTACTCCTCAGTTGTACTAAGCATCTCTGCGTAGTGTTTGCTATAGATGCAGACTTTTCATAGACAAAGTAACTGTACCACAGATCCTGAAGTCATTCTGAATGTAGCCCATTCTATGCTCAGGGTTGATCAAAGGATGCCAATCAACTTTTGGAATGAGCCTCTTCCCCCCTTTTTGAACTTCAATCAGAAGTGATCTTTTTTCTTTACATTTGTTGGAGAAAACCTTATTCCTTTTTGAGAGAAAGCTTTTCATAGGAAGCTTGCACTACAGATTGCCTGAGGCTATGGGGACACAGTTCTTGAGTTTGTAAATCCACAGGGTTTGATGGTGTAGGGTGTAAAACTGAGCTATCCAGCAAAGCCTCTCACCACACCAAGCACTGACCTCTCAGACTCCAGTTCTTGATGCTCTTTTTAAGCCTAGCTAGCATATTTCATATCATTTTATTTCTTTTTGCGATTTTATTATCTTTTTTCTCTCAGCAACTCTTTTATAGATATATATGTTAAACATCTGACTCTCCTCCGAATGTAAAAAAGCCCTTGAGAAAAGGTTCGTTCAGTTATCCCGTGACAGTTTAAATCAGACATTTTAGTAGAATGACCAAAAAAAAAGGGAAAAAAGAAACATTAGAAGTGGAGAAGTTTTTTTCACAGATGTTATAATATTACATGTAGAAAACCCTAAAAACTACACACACATACACACACAGTTCAAAAGTGAAATTTTAGGATACAAAATAAATATTCAAAATTCAGTTTCATTTCCATAAAAACAATGAAAAATCCAGAATGGAAAATTTTCAAAGTTTCATATATAAGAACATTAAAAATAATGATAAGATATTTAGAAGTAAACTTAACCAAAGTGCCAAAAGGAAAGTAAGAAATAAATGAATTCCCCATGTTCATAAATTTGAACACTTAATACTGTTAAAATGTCATCGTTACCCAAATTGATCTGCAGAGTCAAGGCAGAGCCCAATATTCCAAAGATATTTTTTGTAGATATAGAAAAATCCATCCTAAAATTTATATGAAATCTCACAGGATTCTAAATGACCAAAAATAATTTTAAAATAAAGAACAAAGTTGGAGGACTCATAATTCTTGATTTAGAGGGGAAATCCAGTAATCCATATTCAAGAAGACTAAAATTATCTCAAAATGGATCAAAGATCTAGAGGTAAAGCCTAAAATTTTAAAACCTTTTTGCGTACTTTGACACAATGAATTAAATAATATTTTGCTTTTTTTAGGCTAAAGAAATTAGATTCATTTTATCAATGTAAGAAGTAACATGAGAAAGAATAAACTGAATTGTTCAATGACTACTTAGTTTTATATCCAAGATTTGAAAAAAGTGTTTGCTTTCAAATAAGTATGTCTACGTGAGAACTTTGAGAACATGGATTTCAGTATTTAGAAAGAAAAGTTTGGTCTCATCCAGTGCAGATTTCACTATTATTGTTTCAGTGTCCCTGATTAAGTTAAGTGACAACAACAAGCCTCAGTTCCAGAGGGAGATAACTAAGTCATAGGTTTCGAAGACTTCCCGCAGTACCTAATACATACTGAATGTTCTCCAAAAGGTAGCCTTTCTGTTAGCTGTATGATTTAAAGACAAATCTTTATTAGTGTGCAATAGTATTTGTTTTCATTTCTGTGACTCGGCTTTACTGTGTGCACATTTCTGTTTAATGTGTCTGAGGAGAAGACTTTTATATCCATTTTCTACTTTGAATTCCACGAAGGATTTCTTCCATAAAGCAGATGTCTGCTTTTGAAATATTTGTATGTACACATTTCTTATAATATTTAATATTGTAAGAAATATATTATATTATAATATAATATTATAAAATATTATAATGCATACATGTAACAAATGAAAACTATGAAGTTCATGTCACCAATTTTATGAAGAATTACTTTTTCTCAGAAAGAGAAAGAGAAATAATTTAATTTACTTTTGAATCTGGCCTTTGTTTCACTGACACTTAGTTGTGTGTGGGGTGCTGGGATTTGAACCCTGTCCTTGCACATGCCAGGTAAATGCTCCAACCCCTAAGCCACCACTACAGCTCAAGAATCACTTCCTTTTATGACAATATTTATTGGAACTGATATAACATTAACCGTGGTAACAAACAAAACATCAATTCAAAAACCTAATAAAAGGTGGACACTGGAATCATTTTCAATATTTTTGTGAACTATAAAAAAGTAACACTGAAAAATAACATGTTAATAAAGTACTAAATACTTACTAAAACTTCAACTCCATTGTTCATCATATTTTAAACATATACAACCACAATTTGTCTCTAGTGTTTGTTCGACTATATTATTGAATATTGATGGATTATTTGTAGCATTATTTTTCAGATAATAGTAGTAACCTAGCTGAAAAAAGATTTGGATTTCCTATTTAAACCAGATATGAAAGTGCAATACTTTTTTTTTTTTTAAGAGAGAGGGACAGTGAGAGAGAGAGAGAGAGAGAGAGAGAGAGGGAAACAATTCTATTTGGTTTTTTATATGGCTTTTGCTACTCTGAGACTTCATTATGTCCTTGGTGCTGGGGTTTGAACTCCAGTATTTGCGCATGCCGGGCAGGCATCATAACAGCCAAGCCACTGCTTCAGCTCCAAAATTAGAATGCTTTCAATGGTTGTGATAAATTTCAAAGTCCTATTGTCTCAACTGTGATCAATCTATTATAAGGGTCATTTGAGAAATTTAAAAAAAGGATGTTTTATTCTTTGCAGAAAAAAATTCATCACAATGAAATTTTTATTATATTTAGGTATTTTTATAGTAAAAATGGTAAAAAAGGGAGAATAGATATAGAATATTTTTATATGAACTCTTTAATTTTATATTTATTTTATAATATCAAATTCAAACTTAGAAAACTTTTTTCTAGACTAATATATCTAGAGACACCTCTTTAGACTGAGGGACATTTAAGATGAAATTTAAGATTCAGAGACACTTCAAACATGGGAGAAATGTCCACAGTAGCTCTGGACCTGTACATCACTTGTGACATTATGCTTTCAGGAGAGCTGCCTTTGCAGTTGAAAGGCCAGCTAAGATCTACAGGGATTGCTCTCAACCACAGTTGACAATTAAAAGGTGGCAGTCATTTTAAGTTTGAATTTCAAACTTCTAATCTATGGAAATATTTTAAATAATATATATTTATGTGATTTATAATTCATTTACTTCTGGGTCTGAGTTTAAGGGTATATTTAAAACTCTCAAGTCTTTGTACAAAAAGTAACCTCAGATTTATTAGTGCCAAACTTTGATCAAAAGCCTTGTTGAGAGAAATTCATGAACAGAATGTGCAGGGCATCATCGCTCATTCTTCTGATTTATTATGGAAGAACTAAGCTGAAATTCCACAAATCTGTAGCTGAGATTACATTATTTTGCATGTTCTTGCTTAGGCCTCATCTCCAAATACTGCTTGTCCAGAGTTATACTTTATAACATGGGTTACCTATACATGTAGCAGAACCTTGGGTTCTATTCTACCATGTACATAGATTATTATACATATTGACTCACATTTTATTCCCCCAAATGAAAACACTTTCATGAAATTCAATTGATGTGCCAGGAAAAACTTCACGTTGTGTCAGTTATTAATTACTTAAACAGTTGACTAAAATATAGGTGAGCTGGCGGAATGGTTTGATTATTGTATTCCGTGGAGTTACCAAAACATACCAAAAGCTCAGTTCCTTGGTATATAAGGTTTAATTCTAGGAGGAGACACAAAATCATTAAATACACAACAATGACAGATACCATTCCATTCCATGTACAGAAATTAGGGCAAGAGGAGAGAGGGAGAAAGGTTTCTTTTTTAAAATATAGAAAGGACTCTGACCTTTCAGACAAGAAATAAGGGAGCAAAACGGTCAAATAACAGAATAAAGAATGTTTCATGTTTCTGAAAAAGCAAGTGTTACTCTGTGATTTCAGAGCATATTGTGAGGGTTTGAGTATGGCTGAAAGGCCATCTGACCACCTGATTGGAGTGAAGGCAAGATGGAGACGTGTTAAATGAGCGATAATATTCACTGGCTAGTGAAAGCACGGTATTAACATCCATGCTAACAGAAAGAGTTCACAATTTATTCTGAGAGTTACACTTGGAGGTTTTCTAAGGAGGAAATACACCATGTATGCTTGTTTTTAAAAGATCCCACTTCAGTGTGGAGAACATACTATGTGAAGAAGCAGAAGGCACACTGGACAGCTAATGCAATAGCCCACACAGTTGCCCAGTGGCCTGTGCCTTGTGAAATACGACGCGCATGGAGACATAAATTGCTTAAAGATGCTTTAAGGTTTCTCTCTCATGGGAATTTGGTTTGATTTTTCACTTGGTTCAGTATTAATCATGTGAAGTGTCATGATTTGTGTTTTATTTTTAAAACTTGGAAAGTTTTAAGCATAACATATATCAAAATATGAGAACAAAAAATTATTGCTCAAGTTCACATTATACAGGACCCCAAACTGAACATCACTTTTCTAATAATCTTAAATATTTCATCTATCTATGGTGTTTTCTTTTCATATTTATGGACACTATTCAATTATTCCTTTTAACATATATTTATAGTTATTTTGATAAATCACATGTAAAAACTTCATGGAATTCAGAAACACCTCAATGAATAAAAGCAAGTGCAGTCATTTTCAATTTTTATGTTTAAAAGAACTGTGATTAAGTTTAAGGAACATTGTTTCTTGACAGACCTATATTTTAATGAAGATTTGAAAGAAAATATTCTTAGGCATGTAATCATGAAGCCGTGTCCCCAGTTCTTTTTTATATTTAATTTAGAGACAGGGTCTCGCTGAGTTGCATAGGGCCTTGGTAAGTTGTTGAGGCTGACTTTGAACTCACTATCCTCCTGCTTCCGGGAAAATGGTTCTACACCACCAGACCCAGCCCTTAAAAAAACTATTCTTAAATAGCCTCTGAGATACTTTATATCACATTGAGTTATTTTGCTTGTTATATCTTTTTAATGCATTTTATTTATGGTTTTATGAATAATTAAAACAGGAACAAATATTAATTCTAATCAACATTAAAATAAATGTTCATGTTCATTTTCCTACTAAAACATGTAACTCTACACCAAAAAATATCAGGAAACTAAACTCAAGAGCACAATAAAAAGATCATTTGTTCACCATGCTGAAGTGGTGTTGATCCCAGGGATGTAAGAGTGATTTAACATTCGAAATGATAAGTGTGATATATCACATTAACAGAATCATCACAAAAAAAATAGATATCTCAAAAGATGCAAAAAAAAAGGGGGTTTGGTAAAATCCAACATCTTTTCATAATGAAACCTCTCAATTAATTAGTACAAAAATAAACTCCAATAAAATAAAACTATGATAAACTCACAGCTAGCATCATACTGAAAGGGGAAAGGTTGAAAATGTTTCCTTTAAGATCTTGAACAAGGCAGGGAAGTACACTTCCACTTCATTGATTTCAGGATATTCATGGAGATCTCCATCAAAATTGGAAAGCAGGAATAAAATTGTTTCTCTTTTCAGTTAACAGTAAGTTTCACATAGGAATCTAACCAAAAAACTTAAAAGTATTTTTTTAAAAAGTTCAGTAAAGTTGCAGAATGCAATAAAACTAAACAAAATCTAGTAGAATTTTAAAATTTTATTTTCTTTTACTTTTTGGTATGGAAGATTGAACCCAAGAACACTTAAACACTGAGCCACGTTCCCATCCCTTTCATTACTATTTGGTTGTGTTATTTTCAGACAGGGTCTTGCTACATACATTGCTTAGGAGCTCCCTGATACTGGGCTTGAACTTGTGATCTTCTTACCTCAGCCTCCTGACATATTGGTATGTACCACCACACCCAGTAACCAACAGAGTACTATCTGAAAAAAAAATAAAAATGCATTCCCATGTGTAATAGTTACAAAAAAGTAACTAAGAAAAAATATAACCATGGAAGATAAAATATCTCCAAAATGAAAACTACAAAACATTGATGAAAAACTATTGAACAGAACTGAAAGAAATGGAAAAACATTCTGTATTCATGAATTAGGGAAATCAATATTGTTAATTATTATTAACCATATTGTTAAAAATATTATGATTAAATCATCTACTGATTCAATGTAGTTCATCATGAACTACCAATGACATTTTTGTAGAAATAGAAAAATATTTTAAAAACTTGTATGAGATTAGAAATGATCCTGAAGAGCCAAATAATTATTGAATGAAAAAAAAAACAGATTTGGAGTAGTCACACTACTTAAATTTGAAGTATACTATAGAGATGTAGTTACCAAATAATGTGGAACTGGCATTAAAATACATATATGCAAAGACCAATATAACACCACAGAATGAATCTAGAAAAAAAATCCATCCATTTGCAGCCAGCTGATTTTCAACAAAATCAACAACTCCGTATATTGGGGGAAGGACAGTCATTTCAAATAAAGGTGCTAGGAAAACTCAATATCCAAATTCAGAATGAAATTAGACTCATATCTTTCATAATATGCAAACATCAACTCAAAATGGGTATAAGACTTAAGACCAATACTACAAAATTACTAAAAGAATAGGTAAGGGAAATTCTTCACAACATTAATGTGAGCAAGGATTTTACGACTAAGACACCAAAAGCACAGGAAAAAAATTGGACAAATAAGATCACATCAATCTAAGAATTTTCTGCACAGAAAAGGAAACAACAGAATGAAAAGGCAGCCTACAGAATAAGGGAGATAATTTCAAACTATGCATCTTACTAAAGATTAATTTCTAGAATACATAAGGTTTTCAAACAACTTAATAGCAAAAATTTCAAATAATTTGCTTCAAAAATGGGCACAATATGGACAAAAATGTTTTAACACACATTTCCCAAAAGAAGACATACAAATCATTAACAAGTATATGAAAAAGGATCAACATCACTAATCAGGGAAATGCAATCAAAACCACAGCTAGATATTGCCTTGTCCTAAATAAAATGGCTATTCTCAATAGAATATATATGTGTGGGTGTATGCGCGTGTGTGTGTTCATAAGAAATGCTGGTGTGGTTATGAAGAAAAGGTAAATATTTTGCATTGTGTGTTGAAATATAAATTAGTATAGCTATTATTATTTTTTTAAGAGAAAAGGACTAAGACTAACAATTTTATTTAGTTTTTTATGTGGCTTTTTTGCTGTGACACTTCACTGTGTACGTGGCGCTGGGGTTCAAACCTACATACTCGAGCATGCTATGCAAGCGCCCTAATTGCCAAGCCACCACTCCAGCAAATTAGTACAGCTATTATGAGAACAGCAGGAAGGTCCCTCAAAAAATTAAAAACAGAACTACCAAGTGATCCCTGTGGTGGGTATATATCAAAGGAAAATAGAATCAATAATTTTAAAGAGATATCTGCACTCCAATGTTCATTGCAGCAGTATGTACAAGAGCCAAGATACAGAATAAACTAAAGTGTCCATCCATGGATGAATGGATAACTAAAATGTGGTATATATATACGAAACAGAATACTCTTCAGCAAAAAAAAAAAAATAATGAACAAAATCCCATTATTTGTAGCAACATGAAAGACTCTGGAGGAATTTAGATAAGTAAAATCAGGTAGGCACAGGAAGACAAACAGCACATGATCTCATCATATGATGAATGTAAAAAAAGTTAATCTCACAGAATTAGAGAGAAGAGCAGTGGCTGCCAGAGGCTGAGAGAGTACTGAGGAGAGGGGAGAAGAGGAGATAGAATACTATGTTTTAGTTAGACAGGAAAAGTTAATTTTGTTGTTGTATTGCATCGTAAAGCGACTCAGATATTGCATTGCACATTTTGAAACATTGAAAGAGAGGACGCCAAACGTTCCCATCAGAAGGTGACTTCATCATTACACAATACATGCTTGCATGGAAACATCATAGCCCTTAAGTATATACAATTATGATGTGCTAATTAAAAATGAAACAAAACATAAAAATAAACACTGAAATTGTAGCACTGCTGTTACAATAACAAAGGCAAGTGGCAAAACCATCCTAAAATATGCATAAAATGTAAATTTGTAAGTGAAATTACACTGATTCATCACTACCATGTAGTGATTTCATTTTGTGTGTTTTACCAATTTCATCTTTACACCACTCTTGTACACAGGTCCTACCTATTATTTCTTATATCATTAAAATGGAGGTGGAGATGGAGTGTGGAAGTATATAACCAAAGCTACTATTTCATACGTGTATCGAGACATACAGCAGTAGATCATATATTTTGTGCACAGAAACAAACTTTCAGAATCTCACTTGAATCATGTGTTTCTTTATAAACATCTAGAATACAGGAAGCTACAATTTACTAAATTCTGCTGTTCTGAATCTTCTGGTCTAAGGCATACAACTTAACAATGGAACATCCAAGCACATTTTTCTCCAACTGGTTTAATCTGAGAGCACATTAAAAATACTCATCTCCCCATATATTTGTTGTAATGACATCATCAATATGAATCAAGATATCAGTAAATACATAATGCTATATCTGTCTCCAAGAGTTTGACATTCCTAAAGTTAATACGAACTTCATGATACAATGATGAATGAAACAAAAATCAGGAAACATTACTTATCTTCCTTAGATGATTGTGATCTCTTCATACTTATTCTTTGCCCATGTAGATTTCTGGGAATTCATGATAAACGTACAAAATTCTGAAACACTAGGAATATATTATTGATGCATTTTAGTATATGTCACTTTTCATCAATGTACCTTAATAAGAAGTTATAATGATAGAAAAGTTTCTGATGGTTATGCAGACATCTTTTTCATCCACCTTAACCATGTTATATTCTTTATCTCTACTAAATTAAAAAGATCCATCAAAATAGTTTAAAGTGGAATTTTACTGATATTATTGTGTTAACAGTTTTTCAAATTTACAGTCATTTGTAACAACTGACAGTCATTAAGCCGCTGCCTTAAGTATGTAAACTGATAACTGTGTCGGGCTACGTTTCAGGCCCTTCATTCTAGGATGTGCACTTGCTGAGCCCGGGCTGTCCTTGCTTGACCTGCCTCTGTTGTCTTGGCTCTGTTCTTTCTCTCAGCCATCACAACCTCCATGCTGAAAGATGCTCAGCAACGCGAATCCAGGTGGTTCGTAGGTAACAATTGTTCTTAGTGATTCTCTTACTCATCCAGCATTACCAGAATATTCAGAATGTTTTACACACTACATTCAGAGCACCTCAGAAATAGATACATAGTAACTGTATTTTATAAATTTTTATTTCCATTCACATTGAGATGCCTTTATGAATATGAAGTATATCACCACAACTCAATCTCTCTATTAAAGTTATTTCCTATATCTGATGTCTTTTGTTTTCCTGGAAAATATCTTACAATTTGTCAAACTTCAGTTAAATTCACACTATAGAGTTTACCTAAAATTGTCAAAAATACAGGTTTCAATTAATGTCTTTTTCCTTTGTGTCCCAATGATATATTCTTCCACCCATACACTTTGTTTTAAGGTAGTTTCTTTCGTTCATTGACTCAATTTCTAAATTATGAACTGCTTATTAAAATAGCGGACATGTCTGATTCATGAAGATCTCATATTCTTGGAAAATCTTTTATAGTTAATTATTATTGACTAAACTAAAAATAAATTTACTATGTTAGTAGTAGTATTGCTATTTTGTTTCTTTACATTTAAGAGGCTTGTTAAACTGATATATTGAAGATTTTACAAATCATTATTGTCTTGTTAAAACTTGAATTTTTCTATTTATATAGTTAAAATATCAGGACTTCAAATGCAATCATATAACAATCCTAGTAAAGGAACAGTTATTCTTTTAAATTGGCATATGTATGCATACTAAGTGACCTAATCAAAGATAATCTGGAAAAGTTAAGTATTTATGACATACAAATATAATTATTTATGACATATTTTTCAATTCCTAATTATAGTTTGATTCAGACATTTGTATGCTTTTATTACATATTCACAGATATTGTAGATCAATTTGGAATACCACATGTAACTTTGAATCTAAGTAAGACACAAAAAATCTTCAATTTTAATGATAAATTAATAAGTATTACACCATCCTGTTCAAGAATTATTGAATGCTTTTAAGTACTAGCACATTGGTTGAGTGAATTTTTCACATTGTATTTTCAAATCACCAAAATGAGATATCAATTAGTACCTCAAGCCTTATAGATGGGAATTTAGCCGTAGTGAGTTTTAAGGCATAAGGTTCTACACATTTTGCATCATGACAGTTTCCACTCCGGAACCTACGTGCTTAAGTGTGCAGACACAGGACACTCTGACAGGTGGAAGGAAGCATCAAAATTCACACCGGAGATTGTCAGAAGTCCGTGGAGTGTTGGAACAGAGCATACAAGAAGAAATAAGGCAAAAGAAACTGAGGTGAGACTATTGCTTTATAACACAGATCCTGAGGAAAAAGAAACCGAGAAGGGTTAGTGGTCAATATTATAAAAGAGCGACATCAAAGTACTAAAATAAAATTGGTAATTGGAAGCAGTGGCTCTGAACAGTAAGATATGCCTGAATTTCCTCAGATCCAAATAATGACATAAATGGAGGGGAGAAGCATCTACCACCCTAAAATGTGGACACATCATGCCATAAAACCTGGTTTTAATGAACAAAAATGTTCCCTATAGAACCCTCAAGCAATGTCTTCCTACCATGATAATTGTGTCATCTAAAGGACAACTGCAGTATCTAAACATGTGTGGCTATAACGGCTGGATATGGGTGTGACGCTTCTGGTGCCTAAAGGCCAGGAATGTTCCTTAATATTCTACAATTTCCACGGCACTCTTTCACAGCGAAGAATGGTCTGCCACCAAATGCCCACACTACTAAAGCTTAGAAACTTTGCTTCAGAGTAAGGAATGGAAAACTATGGAAAACAGAGAGTCTTATACCAGGTGACATTATACTCAATGATAAGGTGACAAGACTGTTGAACATGTCCCCACATTCGCTTGTAGCACAGTTCAACATGAATCCATAGACGAAAGGCAAGTAGCACGTGGAATTTACCACACAGTTGGAGAGGTTGCTGATACCAGCTATTTCTGATACAAACCAAGTATCATATCTTGGTTCTGTTATGAGACTTGAATTCTTTCATGACACTCTAACACTTGCAAATCCTTGGTGGCAAGGTGCTTGCAATCAGATTCAACACTGCTTTTCATAAAATCAGGGATTCTTGCTTGAACTGGAAATCAAATTAATTTCCAAATCTGATCAGACTGGGCACTTTAAAAATTTAGAGAGCAATTATTTTGGTAAAAACCACAATTTTTAAAGAGTGAAGTCAAAAAAATTAATCTTTAGGGCTGGAGTGGTCTCTCAGTGGTTGGAGGGGTTGACTGGCAAGCACAGAGACACAGGTTCAAACCCCAGCCCTTTATCCACAACTAAGTGTCAGAGGAAGAGAGGCCAGATGAAAAAATAATAATAAAATTTATTCCCTCTTTCTCTCTCTCACTCTTTCTCTCTAACACTCTTTCCCTAACTCTCTCTAAAAATATTAATCTTTAAAAATTACTTCATATTAGCTAAGATAATATAGAGAAGAGAATGATTATTCTAAAATAAATATAATTAATATTTGGGAAGAAATGAAAAAAATGTGTTCATTGGAATAAATATGCAAAACAGTTCTATAAACTTTCATAGCTTAATCATATAATGTCAATTTCTAAATTTTATTAATAAATGGATTGAATAATAGAATAGATACAGACTAAAGATTAAATCATTCACTGAAAGAAAGAACTTGCCAAGCACATTGGCACACATCTGCAATCTACAGTGCCTCAAGAGACTGAGGAAGGAGGATTTCAAGTTCAAAGCCAACATTGGCAACTTAGTGAAGCCCTAAGCAATTTAGCTAAATGCTGTATCAAAATTAAAAAAAAATTAGAAAGGATGGGAATGTATCTCAGTTGTTAAGCACCACTAGATTCAATCCCTAATACCAAAAAAATAAAAAGAAAGAAAGAAAGAAAAGGAATTGAAAAAAATAGAAGATTTTAGAAATAAAAGATTTCTAAAATATAAGATGAAGGGAAAGGAAAAGCAAATTCAGGAATGAAATATTAAGAAAAACTAATGGAATATTAAACAATCTCAATATCTTTTTAATAGACATTCTTCAAGGTGAGAAGAAAATTAATGGAGGCTATTAATTATTGAAAGAAATTATTCTCCATCACTTTCCATTTTCCTTAAATTCCTTCAATTACTTATTTAATTTTTTTACCACAATTTATGTTATATAACAGATGGTGCTCATCCATCATTGCAAATAGTCTGTATAAAACCTGCCAAGTATCCCCCAATATCCATTCATTCTCTCTTTCATCTTCATCATTACCAACAAAACCCTGCAGTTCAGCTGGTATCGTATTTTTAATGACTACAGTCACTATTTCCCACACTTCCTTTCCATAGAACTATTTCCCCAACGTGGAGGCCAGTTGACATATTTGCCAAATCTTTGCTGAAAAGAAATAATGTTTTTCACATCTCACCTTCCTTCTTCTAAGGTTCTGGAATGTAAAAATGCTGATGACCTGTTTTACAGCATGTCCAAAATGCAGAGAGATTATATTTTACAGTGAATAATAATTTCTTTTCTGTTCTAGTCCATTATATTCTATACTATACCATTCCATTCTTTTTGATTCATCTATTTATGCAAATGGTGACATACACAAAAAAAATGTAGCAGAATTTAATATAACATAAGGATAAAAAGGAAAAGACCCATTTCAGATATTTGAAAAAATGCTTCCAGGCACTGAAAGTGATAATACACAATTTTAAACAGTTAATCACACAAAATATGAGATCCACATGATTAAATATTCCATTTATGACTTTCTTTTAAAATTCACATATTAAGTATAAATTTTGGGAACAATATTTTTCTTACATCTAAAAACCAAACATACACTACCGAGTGTGTATCTGATCTCAAAATTTTAATCCTGATCTCTTGATTTATGATTCTTTGCTAATCCCAAGTGATCAGAACAGCCTCCATTCTGATGGATACAGAGAAGCACATGGTTGGCCATTAGAGGCGACCAGTGCAGCTCACTGCTCCACTCAATGCTCACATCACCCAAAAGTGACCTTGAAGTTCCTGCTTTCCTTTCTCATGATGCCTGTACCACACTTTTGTTTTGTTTTGTGAATCTTCACACTTAATCGCCTAGCCATATGATACGGTTTGGCCTTCTTCAGCATTTCACAAAATCCCTTGAGAAATTATATATATATATATATATATATATATATATATATATATATATATATATATTTCCGAAAGAGAACATAACACACAGCATGTGGGTCACAACGATTTATCTCAAGACTCTGTAACAGAATAAGCTCTACGATGCTTGCTTCATGTAGACATGAGCAGTGTCTCTGAAGAAATAAATCCCACAGTGGCTTTCAATTCATGAAAACGTACACCGCAGCCTGCCTTCAAAGCTGACTTCCAAATCTCTGCATGGGTGTTCTTCGCAGAGGAAGCCAATCTGTAATGATGGCAATTTGTTATCCCAGTAACATAGCTTGCTAAAACCGATCTAAAAGGGTTCAGATTCATATTGGTCCTTTTATACCGAATGGTATTGGATTCAGCTTCCAATACACATATTTTTCTATCTAGCATATTTGAAAGATAATCGACTTTAATATTTTTCAGTGATACATTTAATATTGTTTTAAACAAATATGCCCTTAACTCTTAAAGTATAAGCTGTTTTAAAAGCAATGAAATATACACAAATAACAATATACATATTGCATTTAACTATCTTTATGAAATAACTACATGCAATAATTTGGGCTAGTGAAAATCATGCTTTTATGGTAGATTAAGTAACATGCTTAATATATTTCAGTCATAGACATGTACTTCAGTGAAAATAATAACATAAAATAAGTTTTTATAATTGGAGCAAACAGTGAAAGTTATAAAGAAGTTTGGGATTACCAATGAAGAAAATAGTAATCAGATCCTGAATTATTATGTTCTTAGACTTAAGTAATTTAGATTTTATTTTCAGAGGAATAGGCAGCCTCTTACAGATTTAAATAAAGTGATATTTTAGGATTCAGAAGAATCATTCTCTCTGCTCTTTAGTTATTTATTTTTTTCTTTCTTAGAGGAAGAGAGAGAGAGAGAGAGAGAATTGATTTTGTTTATTTTTTCATCTAGTTTATTTTCTTCAGACACTTAGCAGTGTATGTGGTGCCAGGGTTTCAACCCAGGTCCAGGCACATGCCAGGCAAGCATTCCAACTGCTGAGCCATGGCTCCAGCCCTCTCCGCTCTTTAAAAGAATAATTAATAAAGGAAAGGCTTGTAGGTAGGTGCTTGTTCAGTGGTCATCTACCAAGAACTGGTGAATAGAACTAAATTATTGGCATTAGGTATGTAGACAGTGTCCATTCATATTCACAAATCAGAATAATTAGACACATGTTGAGAGTCAGATCAAACTCAATAATAAAAATTATTCTTATATGTATAAGCATTGGTGATTGATTGGCTTAACCATCTTAATAATGATGAACTTTCTATGTGGCTTTTGGCCACACAGTTCTTTGAAATTTTAGATTCTGTCAATTCTCACAGTTGATCCTAAGAAATTTATAATTCTAATAACCCAGCTATTAAAAAATACAAAGCAAGTATATATTTTATATTATCTGAGTGTGAAAAGTTTAAAACTAATCCACTATTATAGTTCCTGCAGATTTTATAGAAGAATGACAGCAATATAGACCAGCACGTTGCCCAGATAATGACAGTTGTGTCTAACTGGTCACCCTGCTTCTGCTTTTTGCCTCTTACAATGTGTTTTCAACAGAGCACCCTGAGTAATCCCTTAAAAATGAAATTGGAATACTCGGCCTTCTGATCAAAGCCTTCCAAAGACTCCCCATTGCTCCTGGAATTAACAGCTATTCATTACCATGGCATTCTGAGACCCCAGTGACCCAGGCTCCTGTCACTCTCTCGCCTCTTGGCAGCCATTGGTGCCACAACACCTCCAGACTCTTCTTCAAGTATATCAGACACGCTGCCGCATCAGAGCTTTGGTCTGGCTGTGTGATAGCTGGCAACCTCTCCCCCACAAATCCTCTTCACCTTCAAGTGATGAAAGATTTATCCTCTCAGCCGCATCTTCTTGGACACTGAATTTCGAGAAGCAACTCTTCTCCCCAACTTGAAACCATTTTCTCTTCTTCTTCCTACTTCATCTCTTTTCTCAATATTCGTACCTTACAGTACCTTACCTGATACTATACACAAATTTTCTGTATTTCCGTCAACCCCTGAAACAGTGAGAGGAAGAAATATCTATTTTTGGAGCACAATTTAATACTTGTAGAGTAGAACAGCACAGGGAACAGGAGAGCAAATGCAAGGGGGGGAGTGCAGGAATCAGCAGAAGCTTGCAGATAGCACGTTGAGGGGCTCCTCCGTGGGTGGATTCGTTTTTCATGTTTTCCTTTTCCATATTCTGTGAGGCAGCAGACAAGGGTGACTACAGAGGAAAGCTTGCAAGAGTCTGCTAAAGAAAGGATTCTATTTTCCCTTGAGTCTTACATCAGAAATGAGTTATATGCCAAAATGCAGATATGATATCAAAGTTCTTATTATTCCAGCTGAAGATAGAACCAAAAAAGAAAAAAAATAAGTAAAGCAATGAAAATAATTGTTGCTTTAGTAGAAATAACACTGGGAAACCAAAGACACAAGTCATGTTCATTCCCAGAATTTCCAAAAGTTCACATAGCCCATTTTAAGTAGGGCATAACACAGGGTAGTAATTGACACGAAAACCAGTCAACTTAAGAAATGTCAGTTGCCATTGAACGTTTCAAGGTTTAGAGGCTATATACTCAGAAATGCAGTATTGAAATAAAGAGACCTCATTTTAAATAGTGAAAGATTGGCCATAAACAATATAGAATCAGAAAGGATTAGAAATAATCAGTGGGCAACTCTAGAATGAGTGAGAACCAACTTGGACTAGAAAAAAACATAGAAGTCTAAATAATCACTATATAGTTCACAAAATTTAACAGATATTTGGCTCACAAAGTATCTTAGGAAATTGTGCTAGGTAGAATTATTTTTATTTGCTTATTGTTTTGATTAGTGCATACAATTCCACATAATAATAGGATCAGACTTTGATGTGCATATATGGCTATTACATAAAATATCTTACTATTATAGAAGGTACTATTCTAAAATAGCAACCTCCCCCAAAGCTTACCCACATTTTCTCAGAATTGAACTATGATGGATATAGCAATCAGGACTACATGTTATTCTCAACAGCAAAAGTGATGTTTCTTATGTGAGGAATTTTATAATATAATTAAGGTTGCTAATCAGTTAACTTTTAGTTGCCAGAGGTGTTATATAGGTGGGCATAATCCAATCTTTTGAACCCTCTTAAAAGGAATGTTCAACTTTCTGTTTTTCTCAGGCTCACAGCACAGGGGGACATCTGAGAGATTCCAAGTGTGAGATTTGAACAGAAGTTGCTTGCTGAGAATGAGAAGTCGTGTGATAAGAAATGCAGGTGGCAGGGCTGCAGTGGTGGCTCAGCAATTAGGGCACTTGCCTGGCATGCTCCAGGATGCAGGTTCTCGAACCCTAGCACTACATACATAATGAAGTATTGGAACAAGTAAAGCCACAAGAAAAACTAAATGAAATTGATTCTCTCTTTCTCTCTCTCTCTCTGTCTCTCTTTCTGTGTCTCTCTTTTTTTTCACTGTCCCTCTCTTTAAAAAAGAAGAAAAAAATAAAGAGAAAAGAAAGAAAGAAAGAAAGAAAGAAAGAAAGAAAGAAAGAAAGAAAGAAAGAAAGAAAGAAAAAAATGCAGGAATCTCTGGCAGCTAAGTGCGGTACTCAGCTGACAGCCAGCAAGCAGTCAGGGACTGTAGGTCTGTACCTATAAGAAAATGAATTACAGCAAAAACTTGAATGCTCTTTGAAGCAGAGTTTTTTCCTGAAACCTCTGATGAGACCAAATTTATCAGCATTCTCATTACTGCCTTATGAGACTTATGCAGAGGACTTTGGTGAACCTAAGCTATAGTTTTATTAGAGATTTCATTATTTCATTTTTTGACTCATACATAATAATTGAAAATTCTTATCAGGATCAATAAAATGTTTTGATTTATATATACATTATTAGTATATATACATTGTTAGTGACCAACTCAAGTTTGCTAGTATGTCCTTCACATTATATCATCTCTTGGTGGTAAGGACATTAAAATTGTTCCCTTCTAACTATATAGAATACATTATTGTTGATTGTAGTCCGTCTCCAGTACCATAGAGCACCAGAACTTATTTCTCCTATTTAACATTAAACTTGTACCCATTGCTTGACATCCCCCTGCCCGTGCCTACCCACTCTTCCTAGCCCTTGGTGAACCCCTTTCTGCTGTCACGTTCCATGAGATCAATATGTTTAGATGCCACTCACGAGTGGGATCATGGGCAGTTTGTCTTGCTGTGCCTGACTAATTATTACATGTGCAGTAAGCAATGAGCATCATTGAAGTCACTAAGTTTGCAATAATTTATTACACACAAATAGAAAACTAAAGCCATAATTCTCTTTGACTTTAAGAGAAGAGTTACCAATTTACTTGATGATCCACAAATCATGGGAATTTGGATATTTTCCCAAAGGGCACAATTAGTCACTTTCTATGGAACACAGTCTTGGCAAATGTGACTGTTTTCCCATGGTTGTACATCTCCTTAGGGAAAGCCTAATATATCTGAGTTTCATTCTTTTCTCTAGACCATACTGAGTAGGTATTCTCACCTTTATTATTTTTCTTCTACCTTTCTCTTGACAAATATAAGAACATATATTTATACTACTCTGTAACATATCTTTTTTGTTGATGCATATTTATATGCTTATTAATAAAGATTTAAATCCTCATGGTCTATAATGTTATATTTCCAGAGTGTGATCATAATTTTTTGACCATGATCTTTAGTGATCTTCAAAAAGTCTCAATTTCTGTATTGCAATGAAATTAAAATTTTTCAATTAAAAATGATAAAGGTCTTTTATAGATTAGCATCTGCAAATTTTATCTACAGAATCATTCACTGCATTTTTAATATTAAGCTTTAAAATAAGAATTTACCTAATAGGTTTGAAAGATAGCTTTATGCTTATGACAAAAGGCGTAAACTTTATTATAACCCGAATTAAATAGTCAAACATCAACATGATAGAACAATATCTTAAATGTTGTATATATTTCCAGGGAAGTATAAAAAGATTAACTTCAAATCAATGTACCTCACTCCATAGGTTTACAGGGAAAGGGAAGGTTCCTGTCTATGGTCTGATCATGCTGAATTAAGTAGTATACCGTGGTTGTTTATAATGAGATTCTAGTGAGGGGAGAAACAGTTGTCAAAGTTGTTCAGGTTGTATGGTAAGCAGGATGCCAGGAACATTTAAGATTTCAGGGGGAGGTGGTTTAACTTATATAAAATGCTCAATGCTGAGCTCTTCATCTTAGTAAAGAGAAAAATATCTATGAATTTTAAACAGGTTTGACCACACCATCTTCAGGGCAAAATGCTTGTCAACATGTGATCTGAAAGTAGTACAATCAAGCACATTGGAAATTCAGCAGTTTTTCTCATAGGAATGGTTGTCTTCCTGACAAGTGAACACCCGGTCTTCGTTTGGCCTGGGGATTTGTTTTGATAGAAAAGTTTATTTACTCCAAATACATCTTATAAACTATGAAAAGAACTTCAAAGTTAATTTCTATGCAAAATGCAACAAACGCTTGATGATTCTTTATGATTGCTCTCTTTGAACAACGTTAGAATTACTCACCACTCAAATTAGTTGGACTCCTGTGTGTTGAATTCCTTGTTTTTTATACAGTTTATGTCAACACAGGATTATACGCCAGAACAGCAGAAAAAGTGGGAGAGTCATGTAAGTATTTGTTGATAAGGAACTAGATCCATCTTTGTTTTATATTTTATTTTATTGTGTGAGTAAGAAATCTTGAGGAAACAAAGCAAAGTAAAATATAACTACTTTTAGTGTTAACATATTAACACTGTATTCACAGAATTTTAGCAGAAATAAAATATAAAATGCAAATGACATGCACAACCACTACTTTCATAACTGAAATGACAGTACCAAAATTCCACACCTGATTGCCACACAAGCAATTAGAAATATCAACATGTGAAATATGGACTAAATAGCATATGAAATGGAGGTAAAAATAAATAATAACTGAAACACTTGTGGGGGTGCAAAAATGATTCTTTGAACAAAATATTTTATCTTCCCCAGTGAGTACATGGGTGACACAGGTAGCACACTTTGTTTTTATTTTGTAGTTCTAGATGTGACCTGATGAGGAGAATGAGCGTACCTTCTCTGGTTAAATCAGATCATTTCTAAATGTGAACATTGCCAGAGTGAATCTCATTTGGAATAAAAACCAGAGCCGTACAGTGTTCAGCAACATTGACTGCCCACGCTCCTCTTAATGTTCAGCCTCTACCCCTTTCTCACCCCAGTTCAGCCATCCTGGTCTCCCCGTCACCCCTCCAAACACAGACTTTTCTCACAAAGGACTCTGAACTATGCTCTCCTAGCTGGACCAGTCCCCTCCAGAGAAGTTACATGAGTGAATTAATTCTTTCTTTCTTTCTTTCTTTCTTTCTTTCTTTCTTTCTTTCTTTCTTTCTTTCTTTCCTTTTCTTTTTTTCCTTAGGATGAAGAAATACACTCAAATGTCACCCAGAAGGGAGATGCTTTTTTGCATTATTTTAAAAGAGCAATCCTGCCTGCACCTGCCCCTTATCTTATCCCTGTATTATCTGCTGCAGTTTGGATTTTGAATGTTTCCTCCTGAAGGTCTGGTCCCCAGAGTGTGGTGCTATTGGGAAGCAGAGGAGCCTTCAGGAGGCGGGGCCTGTGGAAAGAAGCTAAGACATGGGGCTGTGCCCTTAAAGACCATAGTGGGAAACTAGCCTCTTCTCCCCATCTGTGCTTCTAGCCTCCACAAGGACAGCAAGTTTAGAGTTTCTATAAATCACACTTCCTCCAATGCAATTTCAAAAGTTTGCTTCAGGTTGTTTTCGTCCTCCTCATTTTGAAGACAATGTTCCATACTTTCAATGAGTATTTTTCCCTTCCCTTATGAAATATGTTGTGAAGAGAACCATGCCTTTAGTAAAGTACATTCATACCCCTTTTGCTTTACCAAGATTTATATTTAATCTTTTTAAAGACAGAGGGACAGTGAGAGAGAGAAAGAAAGAGAGAAACAATTTTATTTACTTTTTCCATGTGTCCTTTGTTGCTCCAACACTTCATTGTGTACACGGTGCTTGGGTTTGAACCCATTTACTTGTGCATGCAAGCCAACCATTGTAACCACTGAGCCACTGCTCCAGCTTCAAGATTTATATTTTAAATACAAAATGTGGTCTAATAGCACAATAACTATGTTCAGTCTTACATCTCTATTGTGTGGTTTACAAAATTATTACCTTCAACCCACCAAAAGGTTTGCCGTATACTTAAACTTTTATTAATACTAGCTTACTTCAATTCCAAATCTGTGACCTTGAAACTGTTAAGCCAATAAAAGAAACAGAAAGAGTTCTATTGATAAATGACACCATTCTTCTTCTACAGTAATCTTCCTGTTATATTACTTCACAGAGGTCAGGGAAGCCTAAAAGGTTTCAGAGATATTGATAATGTTTGATTTTGCAGATGAGTAGTGAGTATATTAATATTTACACAATTTGTATTTTTTCACAGTATGTACACATTGGCTATTTTGAGTATATGATACCTTTTAAAATGTAAATAAAGTCAAGTCAGCAGACATTTTCTAAAGCTGCATTCACTGGGTGTACTGCCACGGGAAAATGCCCAGCAATTCTGCTGCTCCCAACACCACTGCTTTATCAGATATTCCTGAGAAAGCTGTGATCTGGGGATTCTCACACTCTCAGCCCTGACAGCTCAGACACTTCTTGACCATAGTTCCTGTCAGGGTTTTCTCCACGGCTTTTTCATCTTTTCCTATGCTGATTCTTTGTTTAAACTGTTTCCTTTATGCCTCTTCTCTTATTTCTTTAAAATAAAATAGCTTATCAAAATCAAGCTAGAAGAAAATGGTAAACAGCCATTATCAGAGGTGTGTGAACAACTTGAGTGGACACCTCCGGTGGGTGGGGTCCCTGCATGGGCTTTGCTCTTAGGGAACGTCCTCCGCAAGCTTCTGCCTCCTTAGAGTTGAGGTAGTTAGGGATAGGAACAGTGCTGCTCAGCTCTGCGTGATATTATGGGCTATGTTAACGTGTTTTTATTTATTAATCTTTCTAAACATCTTAAAAAGATATTGAAAGGATTTCAGAAGTATGTAAAATTATAAAACACTAAATTTAGTTCAAAAACTATGCAAAAACATACTTGGCATAGTAATATTTATGTAGACCTTTACACTTGATAGTTTTTTTGCGTGAAAACACAGAGCACAGAGTGTGCTCTTTAAAGAATAATCTCATTAAAGAAATGAACTTTTTTTAGAAAGATAAACCAATGACAGAAAGGGAGCTAGAGAAAAATTTTTTCAGACATTTTCTGCTAAAGAGAA
>PVKS010026521.1:0-28601 GCA_004027875.1 Aplodontia rufa | reverse complement strand
TGTGTGTGTGTGTGTGGTTCTGGGGAACTAAACGTAGCGCCTAGTGCATGCTTGGCGAATGCTGTACCACTGAGCTGCACCCCTAGCACTCAGTGATTCTTAATAAGCTAGGCAGGTGTGTTTCTCTGTGAAAAACCTCACTGGAAAGGTTACTCAGAAAACAGATCAGGGTTGGCGGTGTACCCCAGGGATACAGCACTTGCACAGCATGGGCAAGGCCCAGGGTTTGTTTACCAGCACAACAAAAAAAAAAAAAAAAGGAAGAAAGAAAACAATGGTTAAACTTCAGGGTACAGTTCTACCATTAGTGATCTATGCTTGAAATTAGTAAAGACTTTATAAAAATTTTGGCTTTGGAGGGATATATTTTTTCCTCAAAGTATTATAAATTGCACCATGAATAAAATGCACAACAAGATCATCTATGACTTCTAAAAGGTCATCATCTATATCATAATTATCTTAAATGCTATGCAGAAATAGCTCTATAGCTGGTGAGATCGTGACAAGCTGTGGGGGTGGTCTCAGTGGCAGATTTGTAGCTATAATATCTTAAAGATAAAGCAGGGGTTGGGGTGCAGCTCAGTGGTGGGCGACTGCCTGGCATGCAGGAGGCCGTGGTTCCAACCCCAGCACCAGGAAGCAAAAAAGGGATAAAGCAAACTTCAAAAGCACAGTGTATCCTGGTCAGGATACACACGCATTATCAACAACACAAAGATCGTATTTCCCTGGCTACTCGGAAAGACATCACCTGGCTATTCCAAATGCTGTACTGCTGTCAGTGCTCAATCCACAATGACAAAGAAGAAACCAAGGCTCAGATAACACTGAATGGTGCGTAATAAATCATGTATGTTAGGATTTGGCATGCATTTAATACTTCTCATTAAATAAGGGAATGCATGATAATCAGAGTATTAAACGTTCACATGCCTGTTCTTTCAGTGGATATGCATTGAGTAAAATTAACTACCTGACAAGGAGAATCATCTTTAAGAAATATTTATTGAGCATTTAGGATGACATAGGACTTCTTCTGGATACCAGAAAGTATGCAGAGTTAATCTATTACCAGTAACCAGAAAATAAGGGCAGAGTAAGATTAGTAAAAAGAAAAGGTTTACGGGTTCAGAGATGATTTATTTAATTAATTTATTTCTAGGTATTGGTTCCAGGGATCGAACCCAGGAGTGCTTAACCATTGAGCCACATCCCCAACCCATTTATTATTTATTTATTTATTATTTTATTTTATTTTTTTGAGGCAGGGTCTCACTCAGTTGCTGAGGGTAGCTTTGAACTTGTGATCCTCCTGCCTCAGCCTCCTCAGTCCCTGGGATTACAGTCATGTGCCACTGTACCCAGCTCAGTGACAAATCTTAAATACATCTGAGATGCAGCTTCCTCTGATGAAACAGGCCTAACTGAGCTCACGCAAGGAAAGAGCTTAGTCTAGGCTCAGGTCATCTCCTCACCGCCTTTCCCTTTTCTCCTCCTCCCACATCAGGCTTCAGGAAGCCAGAAAGACTCATGATCTGTTCTTCCCCTTCCTTTCTCCTCTCTCAAAGGACACACTTAATGTCAGGACTCCCCATTCCAACTGTCTTGCTCAATAGAAACTAGAAACCCAACCTAATGTGGAATTTGGGGGCTTTCGAGAAAATCTGGCCTTGTAATTCTAGTTGATTCTCACTGCAAAAGCCTTGTGAGAACCCCGTATATAGAGGGGAGAGTCTATTCTAGGAACATCACAGCGTGAAGATAAATACTCCTTTCAAAATGTTAAATCCCCTTCTCTTTTCTCTTGATGCTTGGGAATGCATTTGTCTCTTGTAAGAGTCTTACAGACAGACCTTTGGGAGTCATAAACACAGATATCACAACCACTTTTCAAAAACCTGATACGATTAGATTTTACATTCTTAGCAAGAAGACAAACATTCCCACGTCCACTGGGCCACTCTTGCAGAAGAAAAATCACATCAATTGGCCTAAAATCCGATGGCATCTGCAGAAGGTTGTGACGGGACGGAAACGGGGAGACGAGAGAAAAAACAAGAATCACTGGCAGAGTGAACACGCCTGTGTGCGCATGCCAGGCTGCAGCCACGGAGACTGGGAGCCCCCCCACCCCGGTCAGGAGAAAACCACCCCAATCAGTCAAGGCCAGCTGCAGCCATCAAAATCCCCACCCCACGCTCCAGTCCCTCAAAGACCTGTCTTTGCTCTCACTGTCCCTCTCCCCTCCTGTAGCTTTCTTCTGTGGACAGTGCTACTGGTTAGACCTCCTCCTTTCTTTAAAAGCAAATTCAAATGTCACTTCCTTGACTCCCTATTCTTTGGCTCCAAACCACTTTGGTTTTACATCTCTGATGACTTTTGTCATGATTTTCTTTTGATTGCACACATAAAATTACAACCTACTTTAAAAAGCTCATCCCTAACTTGTCCATGTCTGCATTCCTCTCTGGAGCTAGCACAAGGAAGATGCCCCTGTCTGCAAAAGGGAGCTGCTTTATTGGAACAGCGCTCCCTCTTAATGAATCTACTTGTAACAAATACTATGAATTCGCTAAATAATAGACCATTTGCCTCATTAAGAAATCATGACTTATTACTTCTGGAAAGTAAGAAGCTGCCTTTCCGTTCCGATGGCTAGTTCGTTGTTCACAAAACAGCAATTCCAAAGGGGGCATGCAAGCCTCTGTTTCATTTTTCCGGTTTCACAATGCATCACTCAGTCATTGATCCGTAAGGTTCGCACCGTGCAACTATAATGAGAAAGGATCACTGGGTAAAGAAACTTCAACAGGACACTTGGCTGACTCTGGCAGACTGAACGAAACAGAACACACAAAGACAGTCATGTGATACTTATAGGTCGCCTTGGGTTAGCTGGTGCAAAACTGCATGACGTCTTTTTATTTATTTATTTATTTTTAATAAAGAAAGAGGGGCAGTGAGAGAGAGAGAAAGAGAGAGAAACAATTTTTATTTAATTTTTCATGGACTTTCATTGCTTGGACACTTCATTGTGTGCATGGTGTTGGGGTCTGAACCCATGTACTTGTGCTTGCAAGGCAGGCACCGTAACCACTGAGCCACTGCTCCTGCGCAACGTCTCTTAATGCAAGTCTCTTAATAAAAATGAACGGGTCTGCAACGCATGATGAATTTTAGTGGGAGTGAAAGAATACCAGGAGGGGCTAGTGGCAGAGTGTGCACAAGCTCGGCCCAGGGTTTGATCCCCAGCACCACTGAGAAAGGACGGACGAAAAACATACCAAAGAACACTGGGACACCCTGGGGTCATCAGGTACTTTTTCTTCTTCTGGTGGTTGAACCCAGGCACTCACACATGTTAGTAAGCATGCACTCTACCCTCGAGTTGCACTCAGCCAACTCCTGGACACTTTAAGACTTTCTTCAATAGGTAAGAGTTCTAGGATTCCTAAGATCTTTAGGAAACTATCATGCTAAAACAAAAATATGAGATTCTTAGGCACCTGAAATCCTGCAAGGTGCCAGGCAGGATTTCCCCTTCAAACAATGGAAGCTGTCCATCGTCTCCTGTGTGCCAGGCTCGAGAGACAGAGGACGACTTGACTTCTAACGTATGGAGCTCAGGATGGAGGGAAGGTGTGAGACTAACACCGTTGGTGTCAAACACTGGAAATAAGACACAAGACAGAGGACAGAAGTAAAGACCCAGTCCGGAGAGGAGAGCGCCAGGGGCACTGCACTCAGAAAGCAGCACAAGAGGCAAAGTGCGGAGCCTCCAGGATGCTCTAGGAGCGCATTCCCCGCGTCCCCTCCTACAGCACCAAGGTGCTCAGCGGAGTTGGAAGCTGTCAGCTGAAGCCAGGGCCTCCACATCCAGGGAGGGGAAACACTCTCTCTCAAGTTGTCCTCTGTCAACCAGATGCCACTGGACTGTTGTGGGGACTGAGCGGATGCAAGCTCAGCACAGAGCCCTGTGAGGACAGTGAACTTGGGGAATGCTAGCTACTACCACTGCCTGCACCTGTATGGCTCCGCTAAGACCAAACTGGCTCAATTTCTTAGTGAAAAATTAATCTATAAATCTGAAGCAGCAGCGACCACCTTCAACAAACGAAACTGCTTGAAAACCAGAACAAGGAAGACTGGGCAAACTCCGTGCTACTGGGAAGAGAATAAAAACTCTAACAAGCACATCTGGATGGTGCCTACAGGAGGAGAGACTAGCAACAGCAATGATCTATTCTGCTTCAGGAAGATTCAGGGTCCAGAAAGGATCCTTCGTTCTGCCTGGCTCGCAGAGATTTGCTACCAATGTACACAAGCACAAGGTCGCTCAGTGACTCACTCCTGGGGAGAGCCTTTCTAACTACAGCCCAGAACCAGCAGGGCAATATGGGAGGCCTTGTAACTAATCTAATTCTTGCAGTAGGGGCTGGAGTGGTGGCTCAGCGGTTACAGCGCTTGCCCAGCATGCGCAAGTACATAGGTTCAAACCCCAGCACCCACGTACACAACTAAGGGTCAGAGCAACAAAAGCCATGGAAAAAACTCAATAAAAGATTCTCTCTCTTTCTCTCTCTCTCTCACTGTCCTTTTCAAAAAAAAAATCTGCAGTAGGGTAGAGGAAGGTGGGAGGGAAAGAGGGAGAAGACGCTCCTGCACTCTTCCTGGAATCTCCCTCTCCTGGAATCTCCCTCTCCACTGAGGCTCTTGGTCCCTCAAGCAACTCTTTGGAACCAACCAGATACGCGCCATCTCATGTGCTTCAACCCAGTACCGAGGAGGCAAGAAACTGCATTCTCCAGGACAGACAAGTTCTTGAGACCCTCCTTATATACAGGGAAGACAGCACAAATGAGCACCATCTGATGAATCCCGTAAGTCAGAGTTTCCCTTCCTTGTCATTACCCTTTGCTAGCTGCCACTGGCAGACAGTAAAGGGCTCCAAAGTAAAGGGGCAAATCCAAGGGCCCCAACAATTTCTGAGCAGGGCTGAGGCAAAGGGGACCTCCACAGACAAGCGCCAGGCCTGCTAAATGTGCATCAGCAAATGCTGTGGTGAAAACAGTGGGCATTTTCCATGTGCAGCGGCTATGACCCAAAGACAAATGGTCGTGCATGAGTCTTCCCCACTCGACCCTCATGCGCGGCAAGAGGTCGGCCCTACTCCTAACACCCACTCCCACCCCCAGCTGTGGTGACAGATCCCCTGTCTGAATGCAGGCAGCTGAACTCTTGAGGTGTGGAAACTCATCCCTCCAAGTTCAAATACTGCGCAGAAGCCAACTATGTGTAGTGTCTTGGTAGTCAAGTCCAGCAACATTTGAATGGGAAGGATTTCTTTTTCCAATCACTAATTCTTTTTTTTTTTTTAAGAGAGAGAGAAGGACAGTGAAAGAGAGAGAAAAAGAGAATCAATTTTATTTAGTTTTTCATGTGGCTTTCATTGCTCGGGACACTTTGTTGTGTACACGGTGCTGGGGTTCGAACCCACATCCTCACACATGCCAGTTAAGCGTCCTAACAGCTGAGCCACCACTCCGGCCCCCACTTATTTTTATTATAAAAATTTTCAACCACATGTAAAATTAGGATTGTATGATAAAATGAACCCTATTGATCTATCACCTAACTTTAATCATAATCCGTATTTTTTGAATGAATGGTAGTTATGCTCCTTCAGAGTGGGAGCAACATCCCAATCTACTCATCAATGTGAAGTGTCCTCAAAGATGCCCTGACCACCGAGGCTTGAAGCTTGTTTTGGTGTACAGAACATTACATTTAAGGAGTGAAAACAAAAAAACAACCCAGAGCTAACTAAGACACATTTAAATAATGGGTACAGTTTAGTAGGAGTTAAACAGTCAGATGAAATAATTATTTATTCAGATTCGCTAAAGTACTTTGAGTTTATGTGCAAGTTTATGCCTAGCATAAATATTTCTATAACCCTTTTCTGTTCCCAACTACTTGAGAGAAACCTAAAAAGAAAATCTCTGAAATATTTTTGTGTTGGCCCAAAATGAACTGTTATTAGCATTTGGGACACAATTTGCTGAGCTGCTGCCAATGTCCTTCAATTTACTCCGTGGCACATCACCAGTTTTCTACTGGTAGAACCGTGGGCCATCTCTGTGCATGACAATGAGCTCAAGAAGCTGCTAAAGCCCCTCTAGAGCTCCAGCCCCGCACAGCCAGGCTGGAACCTTGTGTAAATGACAGCAGGCCTGGATCCAGTCAACCCCCGGTCTTCTGAGAGGCTACATCATTATGTGTGATAGATTTCTAAGGAGGCAGACAAACCAGTTTTCCAAGCATCAAATCCACTTCTGACTACTACAAAGCTGTGATTGCATTTTTAAAAGAAAACGACAACAGATTCCAAAAATCATTTATAAACGCATCTTTTCCGAGGAGTTCAGGTTTCAAAGAATCAGCGAGGCATGCCGTGGGCTGTTCGTGATGGAGGTTGCTGCCACTCAAGAACTGTCTTGAGAAGTTCTTTGTTGAGAGCTATCTTAGATTTCTTCCATCTAAATTCACATTTTATAATTTACTTGTCTCTTCCCAGATGTTTTTTGAGAATGACAAACTTTGAGAAAAATACATTTTTAAACTAAACAAAGCCTGCTTTTGGTGTTAAGATGAATTCAGCTAAGATGAAAAAGCAATCAACCAATGAAATGTGAGGCTCACACGGACTACATTAAAAGTCATTATTGGGGGCTGGAGCCATGGCTCGGCGGTTACGGCCCTTGCCTGGCATGTGCAAGTACACGGGTTCAAACCCCAGCACCACATACACAGCTAAATATCAGAGGGTTGAAAGCCATGTGAAAAACTCAATAAAAACTGATTCTCTTTCTCTTTATTTCTCTCTCTCTCTTTCTCTGTCTCTCACTGTCCTTCTTTCTTTAAAAAAAAAAGTCATTATTCACTTATGGCAGATTTTAGGCTTGCTTCCTTTATTCATACAAGTGAAACTTCCTCAACAGAACTTCTTTATTTTTCTAAAAGATATTCTCATCCTAATAGCCTGTTAAATTTCCTACCAGTTCCTCAGATTGACACAATGTAGGTAACTATGGAAATCAAGCAGAAGAACAAGCTTGTTAGTGTGAAAATGTGAGATGCTTTTCTTTGTGGGAGTGGGACCGTGGGGACTGTAATCATGAAATGAATCAGACGTGAAGAGATCTTGAATTTGAGCAGAGCAGGTGTGTCGACATCACTCTGGGGGGTACAAAAAAAGTAAATTTAAAAAGAGTCAGTAAAAAGATAGCATTCGTGTTTTGCAAGCTGACCACTAAATGAATGAATGAAGAAAGGACGGAACAAATGAAGAACAGCAGCACAGTCACACCATGAATTATTAAAGCTTCTGCTGTTGCAGTGAAAGGGAGCAAGCAAAGTTATTTTTGTATGTCTCCTCTTCTCAAACTTACGTTAGTTTTTAGTCTTGAATCTGTTTCCCCCCAGTACTGAGGACTGCACCAAAGGGTGCTCTACCACAGAGCTACTTTTCCAGCCCTTTTTTGAGGCAAGGTCTTCGCTAGCTTGTTGAAGGCTGTGATCCTCCTGCCTCAGCCTCCTAAGCTGCTGAGGTTACCGAGGTTATGCCACCATGCCTGGCTAGTCTTGAATCTTTAGGAAATGAACTGGACAGACTAATAGATTTCCATTGCTATGTGAAGAGACTATTCTACATACTGGAAGGGACAAAATGTGAATCAGTCTGGACTCTGATCTCAAAGAACTTACACATTTTGCAGCTGTAAACACCAACCATCCATTAAGTGATTAAATTCAGCTAATACCCAAAGATGGGGTGAATTATTCAATTATGGTAAAGAGTTCTTTTGTCCTGCTTGGAAGAACTATTTCATTTAAGTCCTCAATACATATATATTCTTTGTTCAAAATGTTAATTGTAACAAATCCCATCTCAACACACATAATTTTTTTTTTTTAGAATCAATTTTACTTAGTTTTTCGTTGGCCTTCGTTGCTGCCGCACTTTACTGTGTACATGGTGCTGGGGTTCAAACCCACGGACTCATGCATGCAAAGCAAGCGCCCAAACCGCTGAGCCACCGCTCCAGCCCCCGCACATAAATTTTTTACCTTAAGTATGTGTACCCGATGAAAACAGATAAACACTTGACACCAACAAGGACACTTTCTTGAATTTCATCTTTGCAAAATGCTCAAGAGATCTGATTAAAAATTATCAAATCCGAAACAAAGGAGGCTGGGCGTGGTGATACACACCTGTAAACCTAGCTACTCGGGAGGCTGCAACAAGAGGATAGCAAGTTTGAGGCTGGCCTGGGCAACTTGGCAAGATCTTGTCTCAAAATAAAATTTTAAAAGGGGTGGGGATGTGGCTCCATGGTGGAGAGTTTACCTATCATGTGCTGCAAGGCCCTGGGTTCAGCATCCAATACCTAAATAAATAAGTAAATAAAAGACACGAGTTGTCTTGTGGTTCTTATTAATGCCACTCTACTTATTCTTTTTACTGTTTCCTCTGCTTTCAAGTTCCCCCAAAAGGATGACTTACCAAGGAACTCGTCTCCAATCATTCTGTTGCCCACCTGTGCTCTGAAGATTCCATGTACAACCTGGACAGCTGTTCTTCCAACCCAGTATAACACCAACTGTGTTCCTCATGACACAGCACGCTGTGGGTCTTTAAATACACTACTCACTGCAACAGTAGTCATGACAATCATGATCTACCAAGTACATACCATGAGCCACATAATATAGTAAGAGCTTGTATGTGCGTCCTCTCTCGTGAAATAAGCACAATCCCCTATGAGAAAGGTAGCAGTATTTACATTTTGTAAATGAGAACAAACACTGCTACAGAAAGTTAAGTGACTTGTCTGAAATTCATAGCTAAGAAGTAACATCCGGGTCAGTAATCGCCCTTGCTCGAATTCCAAAGGCCTGTAACTATTCCATCTTCTTGAAATGGAACTAGGAAAGTATAAATCTGTGAAGATAATCATAAGGTATTGTAACCAAAGCAAAACTGTGTTTCTTATTATTTATTGGGATTGGTTTTATTCCTCTGCTGCCTTACTCTCAGACCAGATCATATTATTCTCCCTTCCCCCATACTGGGGATTGAACCCAGGGGCACTTTACCCCTGAGCACATCCTCAGCCTCCCAAGTCACTGGGATTACAGTCCTGCACCACCACACCTGACCAGACCTTGTTCTTCTTAAATTCAAGGCAGGGTTTGCATCTATAACTCATACTATTTAAAAGTGTAAGAGCAATACAAGCAAAGCCAGATGTAAGCCCAAGACCCACGTGGAACCCAGACCACAGCTGCCTCTAGTCCCCCTCCCCTGCTTCAGCACCTCCCCGCCTCTGGCAGTTCTACCCCAGACTCGGGGCTGGCACTGAGGAGCTACGGGTGCAACCGGGAGAACTGTTGGTTGGAAAGTCTTCCCTCCCAGAAACCCTGTCCCGTGAATAATCTCTTTCTTTATAAAGGACAACTTCTAGACCCAGAAGAATTCATGTTAAGCATTATTACCACGGCAACCATTTCCAGCTGCTTTGCAAGTTTGTTTTGTTTTTTTACTTTAAAAAAAATCCACCTTCATGGTGTTTTGTCATATAAATAATGTTGGTTCCTTTTAAAATTACACAATACAGCCGGGCATGGTGGTGCTCGCCCATAATCCCAGTGACTAGGGAGGTTGATGCAGGGGAATAGGAAGTTGGAGGCCAGCCTCAACACTGTAGCTCGGTGCTAAGCAACTTAGTGAGGTCCCGGCTCAAAATAAAGAAGTGTAAAGGGATGGGGATGTTGCTCAGCGGTCAAGCACTCCCCGGGTTGGGTCCTCAGTGCCCCCCCTAAAAAAAAGATAATATAGAAAATTAAAAGATATGACAAAACATCTTCCATCATCTCATGATTTATCGCCAAATCAGGTTTTTCCTATACAGACTTTTTTAAATCACTGTAATCATACTGTGAATATTATTCACTATCTTTCTTATAAGTAGAGGATACATTTTCATGAGCATTTTTTCCACATTCATCCTCAGCAATGATTCAAAGGAAGGCTTAACAGTTTACTACTTAAATAAACAATACCAATCATCAGTGCATCATTCCCCCTAAAACTGGTCAGAAAGGAGAGTTCTAACATTTTGGCTATTATACGTATGCCAGCAATGGGATTTACTGTGCAAAAATTTTTTATATTTAACATAACTTCTTTAGAGGTGATTCTCGGAAGCTGATCCATGATTGCAGTGATGACGAAATACTTCAGACACACAAAAAGGTTCAGAGAAGGCTAAGACGCAATGACCACACACCCCACAGACTGAAATGTAATAGTGGGAGTTCAAAACCCGGGAGCGAGCACTGGATGGGCAGTTGCAGTACCTCACTCTGGAGAGCCAGAAACGTGCTGGTTAAATCTCCAGGCAGGAAAGGAAGTCTGGCCACCACCCTGGGTTTTCATTAGCACACGCAGCAGGTTCTTAAAGGACCTGGGCTGGCTGCAAGTTCATGATTAAATTAGACCCATCCAGGTTTTAGTGAAGCCCTTTCTATGCATATAAACAAGGGGGCAATAAAAGTATTCAATGAGAAAATTGACCTGTAGAAGTTTGGAGAAAGACTGTGGTTAGCAAATAACCACACAATGTGCTTATTTTGAGTTAATCAGTTTTTCAAAAAAGACCACATACAAAAGAAGATGATTTCCATTTTCACTGTGGTTGCTCCCCCTCTAGCAACTAGGGTTCAGTGGGTTGATAAAACGTAAGCACACACAGGCAAGGAAGCAGTCTAAGCACACACAGGCAAGGAAGCAGTCGGTGGTTGTTACGCCCCACATAGGTAGAAGATAATCAGCAATAACAATAAAAAACTGTTTCTCCCCTGACTACACTAGACGAAAAAGAGAAATAGCACAAAAAGGAAAAAGCACAAATGAAAATTAAATCTCTGCTTAATCATCCTTTTGCAGAGAAAAAGATAAGTACTTTATTTATGTACAAGGCAATATCTTTTAATAGCCATGGGACACATTACTATTATCCTGCAGAAATAGGATTAGTGGCCTAAGAGGGAAGAGCTTAAACTGGTCAGTGAAGTAGGCACTCCTAGGATAAACATGCTGGGAAAGGGAACGGCCCGGGCTCCTGTGCACCACTGTCCCGAAGGCAAGCCTAAAGCCAACCTCTGCCCTACCCACCCCAACCAGGGTTGGGTATCGCAATTTACATGAAGGAGGTTTTTAACCTCCCATCTGCAAAAGAGACTCCAAACGACAGAGGTCAGCTACAGGCTGGCTCACAGCACAGCTTATCTCCTACGAAGCATTTCAGAGTGGCTACTGTTCACCATTCATTTGTGAAACCAACAATGTTTATTAAGTAACTAACCATATCAGGCGGTGTGTGCATAGCAATGAGGACCCAGCACCTGCCTGCTGGAAGCTCAGCTGATAAAAGTCATTATCCCACTTTATAGAAGCCCTACATGCATATGAGTCATAACAAAAAGAACTGAATTTCTAAATTTTGAGTCCTGCTATGTTGGGTTGGAATTATCTTCGAGATCACTGTAGTCGACCAACGCCTTCATTTTGCAAAAGAACACTCTCAACTCAGAGACGCATATGGACTAACTCAAGAACACAATTTAGTAAGAGAAGCTCATGTCTACAACCCCAGCCAAGAGCTCTTTCTACACAACAGATGACACAAATTTATTTGAAGAAATCCAATGCCTGAAATACAAGAAGTTTTCAAGATGGACTACGTGACGTGTTCCATGGTGATTCTTACTAGCAAAGTAGTAAGGGGCCTCTTTTTGTCATTCTAGCTTTCTAAGGACAACGAAAAGCAATTCTAGGTGTGTGTAGGAAGCATTGGTTTAAAAAAAAAAAAAAGAAAGAAAGAAAAAGTTCCCAGTGACTGAGGATACTTCTCAGGCTGAAATGTGATCTAGTATCTGTTTGGAGATTCTGTCCACCAGCGCTACCAAACTCATAGTGAGTCTCAGGAATGTGACGTCACCTTAACGCCTTCATTTCTAAGTATTTTCCCAAGCAATTTCTATGGGGTTCCTTAGTAAGGTCATCACAAAAGTCAGGAGGGACAATAAACAAACCCCTTTTCTGAGTCAGATGATTCCACTGTGTAAAAGGAAGGTATACCTGTCACCAAACTCAGCAGACAGCCCAAATAGAAGGTTACCAAAAGCAATCAGAAAAATTAAAACAAAGATTATCATCAAAATGAGTCATCACAAGTGGATAAGCCTCACTGAAACATGCAGAAAGCTCTGCTTGTACTGTACTTAATGAAAAGGGCTTCCGTTCCCCTTACAGGGAACTTTATTAATTTAATGCAACCAAAGCCACCCAGCTGTGGAACAGGGCTCCCGAGAGGGTGGCACACACACAAAACTGCCCTCGCCACATCCACGCAGTTGGCTGACAATCAGCAATCATCTCTGACCAACCAAAATGTCTACAGAATATTAAAGCAAATCACTGAAGGGCCACATAAGAAATTTTTTAAAAATGAGTGGCTGAATAAAACTACTTCATCTCAGAGAAAAGTCAAGAGCAACTCTCGTGGACTGTTCCCTACCACTTCCCTCTCCCCAACCCCCTAAAACAACACCTCAGCGGCCAACACAAATCAGGAAGCTCTTTTCTTTCCTTTCATCTGCTCCAAAGCTTCGGCAGAATGACCATCCACACAGCCCTGTAGCAGAGACCTCCTGCTGGCTTCAGCGCCCTCGCCCTGTTCCGAACAGTCCACCTCATGGCCACGGGGGACCTCCAGGCCCCAGGAAGGAATGGAGGAGTACGCCAAAAGAAGCAGTGACCAATGATCGGAAATGAATAAGGTGCTGCCCAGGCCCCACGGCTGGCTCCGGCTTTTGAAGCCTTGGCACAGGACCTTGACAGACTTCCAGACTGCGGGAGCCCCTGCCAGCCCTCCAGACCACTGTCGCTTCCTCCGATTCCTTCCCTGTGGATTGCGTTCGTTGGATTGGGGTGGCTGCCTGATCAGGCCAAGCCAGGCCAGGCCATCTGACATCCCTCTCGGACACTTGAATTGAGACTTGTGTCTGGTAGCATTTGAACTCAGGGGCAGATACAGTCAGGACCCAACACTGCCACTTCAGACCCTAAACCAGAGAAAGCCCAACCACTGCCACAGAGAAGGACAATGCCAACACAGCAGCAGCAGAGAGCCCAGGGCCTCAGACTGACAGAACAACACCTCAGCCCTGGTGCTGGGTCCCTGGCAGCCTTTCCTCTGCCCCACAATCCACCCTGGATATCCTCATGTGAATTCTACTTTGATGGTTTACACTGCTTAAAGAAGACATTATCCAGGGATGGAGCGATAGCTCAGTGGTTCCGGTGCTTTGCCAATATGCGCAGGTACACGGGTTCAAACCCTAGCACCCTGGTATACAACTAAGTGTCAGAGCAAAAACAGCCATGTGAAAAACTCAATAAAAATTGATTCTCTCTGTCTCTCTCTCACTGTCCTTCTCTCTCTTAAAAAAAAAAAAAAAAACTAGATCTAACTAGATCTAATGATTTATAGCCTCAGTAGAATAACTGACAGTACACATTTCTTCGGCAGCATGCCAACTCAAATCTATCCATTTCCAATGTCAAAGTCTACTTTCTGGTTCCCCACTGCCCTTTCTAAGCCTGGCCAAGATGCATGGGAGGAAGTTCAGGAGGTGTTAACACAATCTCCCTGTCCCAAGTGATAGGCTGTAAAATATTTTTTAAAATTGGGCAAAAGGTTTTGCTCTCAAGCTTTCATATTCAGAACAAGTCACAGCCTGCAACACAAGCCACGGGAACCAATACCATGGGGAGGAGATGTGCTCGCGGCTCAGAAGCACGGGCATCCAAACTGAGCTGGAGTTCAGGAAACCTGCGCCCCGAGCCAGCTGCCTCTGCCCCGAGCTGGCACGCACCCACCGCCTGAGGAGGAAATAAAACCTGACCAGTGGGAACACTCCACGGTTTCTCTGGCCAGGAAATGCGGCTGTTCTCATTCAAGCATCAGTCCACTCCACGGTCACTGCCCACCCACACCCCCAGGCACCAAGCTCAGTACTTGCCAGTACAGGGGTGAAGATTTCCTTCCATCACACACTTATACTTGATCAAGACAGATGGAACTGACATGTGAACAACTACCTTGTCCTGCATGCCCTGAGAGGTTGGGGAGGGAAGCAGGACCACCCAGAAAGAAAGCTGCCAGGCCCACACCTGGAGGTGGGGCAATGGCAGAGGTCTCAGGTCTTAAGGACACTCATTCGACCCTGGTGGCCAGCAAAGAACTGGCTGCAAATAAAAATGCTCAGGCTTCCAAAGACGGAAAGTAACAGTTTTAAACACCTCCATTCCATGTTTGTTACAAAACGGGGAGAGGGCTGACCCTTTCATCAGCACCCTCCCCCACTCGCTTGGCCCTACAGGTCAATGTCCAGCTCCCTGCCTGGGTGAACCTGGGCTGGACTGACCACCCCACCAGTTACCCAGACAGCTGGCGCAGTCACACTCCCAGGGCCTTTCCTCCCAGATGGAAAGGCATGTCACCTACTGGGCACCCAATCTTTGCCCCCAAAGAAAAAAGGGGGAAGGCACTGTTATCGATAGGCACACCCTTGGTAACCGGGCTGGGCTGTAAGCAGACTCCTGCCAGCACCCGAAAGGCCATCACTGTGAGGACACTGGCTGGAGCTTTAGTTACAGTATCTTGTTCCACTGCCCGCTAGGTGCTCGGCCACCGGTGCTCCTTCCCTACACCCATCAACTGGCCCCTGTGGTGGATTTTTTTTAACCTCTGTAACTAAAGAACCCGATGGGGCCATGTGATAAGGGAACAGTGGCCTAAAAACCCAAAGTTTCCAATTCCAGCAGGCAAGGTTCAACTTTCTTGTTCCTCACACAGAAGACGTTAACGAAGGCCCTAAAAATAAGAGTCACTGGAGGCAGCCAGAGAGATAGATACCTAACACTCAATCAGAGCTGCGGGAGTGAGCTGGACATTAGCAGTTTTTGGGAGCCAGGCCAAATGTTTTTCCTATTAGAGAAATGAGTTTAGTGTCCCTGCGCAGTCAGCAGCCTGAGAAGGCGCGAGAATGTGGAAGTGGACAACTGGGAGGCCCAGGAAAACCCTCTCTCCCCTGCCAGTGTCCATTCCGTGGGCAAACTCCTCACAGCCAACCTGCTTGAAAAGGATGATTTATTTCTCCCTTCCCTCAGGGCAGAAGGAAGATGCAAAGCCAGAAGGAGACAGGAAACAAGGGACCTAACGTCTTCTTTGCAAGCCTCTGCTGCAGAACAGCTCTGCCCTCCCCAGGACAGGTCTAGCAGCCTTGGCTGCCGCGAGGTAGGCTACTAGTTTTGCACCCCTTGCTAAGAAGCCTGCAACCCTGCCCAGGAAAGGGTGTATGCAGTCTCAGGGCAGAAAGGCAGAAGAAACCCGGCTGGAATTTTAACCCGTCTCCCTTTTAAATTCAAGGTCTCAAGGCAAAAAATTTATCGCCAACCTTCACATGGAAAGCAAAAATAAGTGCTTTCCACCTGTGTCACGGATCTGAAATATTTTTTTGTTAGATAACTGTCCACTCCAAGTCTCAAATCACATGCAGGAAGAGGGTGAGCTGTCCTCCGCTTGATGAATGCTCCCCAAAGCAGCAACCTCCACTTGTTAGCGTTTGTTCAGGGTCTGGAGAATTCTGAATGCTCTGTAAGGGAAATTACTGACTCTCTTAATAACCAAATTGCACTGCAGAACAGAACACTTTATGAAAACCTCAACCAGACCCTGATCTATTCTCAGTTAATTGTTCCATTAAAAGTTCTCACAAACTTTGTTTGGGAGGCATGTAATTTTTAACTGTATAGTTGTGCTGCTTTTCAACTCTTCTGCCAACTACAGCCGAGAGCGATCTGAGCACTCCATCACCTGCACTCAGATCATGAGTTTGTTAGCTTATCCCAACTTCAAGCGCCCTCCGTTTCAGTGTTCAGCCCCTCCGGGACAGTGCTCCCGCCGCCTGCTGCTGCAGGCTTAAGGTGTGCAAGCCAATCCTAACACACTCAGGAACAAAGGAGCCCAGGATGCTCACCACCTTGAACCCGTTTCTCAAGACAAATAAGGCTTCTGGATTATGCACTATCTGGGCAACTGGTACCACAATTTCTTTCTTCCTTTTCTTTCTCTCTCTCTCTCTCTCTCTCTTTTTAGAGAAAGAGAAGAGGTAATCCATTTTATTTACTTTTTCATCTGGTTTTGTTTTTCTGACACTTAGTTGTATACGTGGTACCCGGTTTGAACCCAGGTCCTCGTGCATGCCAAGTAACCGCTCTAACCCCTTTGCCACCGCTCCACCTCCTGTGCCACTGCTCCAGCCCACGATTTTACTTTATTAATGTGAATCTTAATGTGATTATTTCAAAGTGTGCTTCAAGAGGCTGGGGGTGGAGCTCCATCGCAGAGTGCTTGCCCAGCATGCACCGGCCCCAGTTCCATCCCGAGCACCATTAAAAAGAGAGTAAGTGGCCTTCAAAATATGATCCGCAGATCCCTGAGATTTCTCAGGAAAACACTGTTGCTATTTGCTGATTTCCCTGCGCTGACATTTGCACTGATGGTGGACAAGGCAGCTCCACACACACGCATTCGCTCTTCCAGGAGCTCCCAGGTGTGTTGTGGTTATAATGGCAGTCTCATTTGGGAGTCTTGATGAGGCCCTGCAATGTACTAATTCAGTATTAGTACTCCCTATCCCTCATCTGCTCACATTTCCAGTCCGACTGCTGTCGTGAACTCAAGAGTCATTTGCTCATGGAACACCATTTTTACTTGAAAGAACAAGTCAGATGTGGTTATTCGGACAGGTGTCTGCATCTCTGGCTCATACTTTCTTGGGAATGAGTGAAGTGAGCCTGTCTCTTCACTGAAGCTGTCAGTGTTTATCACCTAGGATACATTTGAGTTTTCAAGTGAAAAACGGAATTTTAGAAGACTTGCTTCTGCTGCCAGCCTGACAGCTCCGTAAGGCTTAAAGGTTTCTGCGATGAAGTTGATGGTGATATTAACAATTGTGGCTTTTTTGATCTTGTATAATAAAATGTGTCAACATTTGGAACACCTGCAGGACTGAGAAACACAGTGCCTTCCACACAAGTGGAGAATGCGTTTTCACGGGCACACACAAGAGCCGCCCACGTGAGCCAGACCGAGGGACCCAGACAGGGTTCCTTATTCTCCACGGCCACTGACCCCTGTGAAACCACCACCTGCCAGCTGTCACTACCAAAAAGACCTCCTATTATCTGAAAAGGCTGTTAAAGCACTCTTCCTTTTTCCAACTACTTATCTATACTAGACAGAGACTGTCACCAAAACCTGTCACCATACATTGAAGGGAGAAGCAGTTGAGAGTCCAACTGCACTTTATTTAAATCACGCACAAGAGAGAGATTAGACCTGACCACTCCTCTCACTAAATTTTTTTTCAGTTTGGAAAAGCATCCTTTGTAAAATTATGTAATTTATGTTAACAAGTAATTACTGTTTCAAATTAATATATTTTCGGTTTCCTTTTTAAATTTCTAATATGATAAATATTGTCAGATAACATTCATTGAAACAAAAGCTCTTTGGCATCTCTGATACTTTTTTAATATACAAAGTATCCTTAGACCTAGCAGTTTTAATTTATATGCAAAAAAATGCAAAATGCCCACTCCATTTATTTAATATATCCAAATAAAAGTGAGTTTCTGATATTGTAGGCCATAAACAGTATGCCTGAGAGGCTTGGCTTCTTAAACTATATGCTTGGCTATCATGCTCTGGAAGCATCTCTTAGGGTCCGCAGCTTTTACACTAAAACCCATCTGACAGCTGCTTTTACTGGTGTTCCTTCATCATCCATTCATAGAGTGACTGGGGGCTTTCTAGTTGGTACTAGAGTTGGCAAATCTGCCCTCATCAACACACCAGATAGCCCTGGGCCATCCATCCACCACCTTCTTACAGATCCATTCAGTAAAATCACTACTTCATGCCAGGCCCTGGGCTTGGCCTCCTTAGAAACAAAATTCACAGTCCTGATAAAAAGGACTGTGATACCCAGGACTAAATTCTGTATTCAAATGTTCTTAAATATTTGCCCAATTGTAAATTTCCTTAAAATGCAGATATTTCTTCATCCTACATCTGAAACCTATTGTCCAATTCATTTTTCCTGTCCACAATTTTATGATTAAAAACAAATAGAATTTTATAGTAGGAAATTCACTGTCAGGATTATGACACGCTCAGTTCCCACCCTCACTCTTTCTCCTCCTTCCCATAATCAAAAAAATAATCCCCTGCGAAAGCCCGAGTCCAGCGACAGAAGAGACCACCCCTAGAAAGGTCAAGAGAAGTGGAAATTACCTTTATGGGCAGGATCACCTGAGACAGCGCTGATTTCCTTACAAAGCTAATTAGGCAAGTGATGGCACACATAAATGCCAAGTGAAAGTCATTAAGGCGAGATTCCAGAAGAAACTGAAAGATAATTGTCCATTAGTTACACCGGCTGAACAGAAATGACTCCTTTAGAAATTCAACTTCCTAACAAGGTTTTTAAATTCAATCACAACTTTCATGCGCACACACACACACACACACACACACCCCTACACACACCTCCACCACCACATGCAATAAGGACTGCCTAGAAAACCAGTGTGGGAGGTAAAAATGGTCACACAAAAATCCATATCCAATCTGAGAGTTGGATGTGACAGTTCTGTGATTCTGTGTATTCTGCAATTTCTAAAGCAAGAGAATGTATAAAATTTTCTAAGAAAATGGCAGCTATGAAGGGAAGGGAAAGGAATTTAATTTATAAAAGGGATAGGAGTAAATGAGAGGAAAAGGGAGGAGTCTTCTTTTATTCCAGGCATAGGCAGGGCCATTATAAGAAAAGGTCTGATCAGAGGCAGGGCTTTGAGTCTTTCAGTAAAGGCCTGAGCACAAAGTACAACGTGGGCCACAAAGCAGAGATGCGACTTCTGTCCATCAAGAGAAATTGCCAATCCAGCGGAAAGCTGTATAACCCTGGAGTCACAGACTGGATTCAGACTCCAGTTCTGCTGCTTACCACCTGCCATTTGATCACATCTTCTAAGCCTCAGTTCCTCATCCATAAAGTAGGATTTCCAGTACTCATCTCATAGGAATACTTATATAAGTTACCCAGTTTGGGGATATGCTAATTATTGCTAGCTATTTCTCTTGGCAAGGATAAGCTTAAAACAGTAAAAATAAGAAATAATACATGCATAGTAGAAGGTAGAGGAATTGAGAGGAAGAGAGGATCACTTTGGTCTCAGATGATCAAGAAAGATGCCCTTGGAGGGGGGGAACTGTACTTAGGAAAGGTGCAAACTCCCTCTCACAAGACTGAATAGGAAAACTTCCACTCATCAATATTGTTCTTGGGCTTCTTGGTAAAACATACTTAGCCAGTGATTCTTAATCTTTCTTTGAGTCATGGCCCTCCCTGAGAGTTGAATGAGAGACATCAAAGGAAATTCTCCCCAGAAAAAGCTGCTGCAGAGTTAAAAAAAAAAAAATAGGGAGTTACAAGGCCCCAAAAAACCATTCATAAGCCTTGGCTAAGGACATGCAATGCTTAGACCCAAAGATGCTACTGATTTTGAAATGAAGCCCAAGGTCACCCAGCCCAGCCTCATGATTCAGATATACAAACATTCAGTTCTTCTTCCATCCCTTCTGATGTCAGTGAGCGGCACCAGCATCCACCCTGCTGTGCAAACTTGGAACCTACAGTCACCCTGGATGCTCCCTCTTCAGTCCCCTCCCTACCCAGTCTCCCATCAAGTCTTGTCCATTTTAACTGTGGCCTCTCACATCCACCTCCACCTCTTCTTCCAACATGCCATTCATCTCTGACAGGACCACTTCCCTCATATCCTGTCACACTCCTGGGTGCTCCAGGCTCCCTCCAATCTGGCCTCACCACAGCCAGGCCAGAGAACTTGTAAGACTGATCAGATCAAACCACCTTTCCCCATCCCACATCCATAGCTTTCCATGAAAACACGGGCAATTTTCTTGTTGCAAGGAAGCCATACCATTGCATCACTGATGAGAGTGATACAGCTCCAGAATGAGTAAGGGGGAGAGAGAACGTGATGTGGGAAAAGCACAGCAAAGAAAATGGATTAAGTACCAAAAATGTCAAGAGCTCCTATTTATATTCCCAGTTACTTAGGAAACTAGGCCCATATGTATAATCCATATAGTCAATGTTAAGCAAGGTAAATAAGACAATATTTTTCCACTCCACTCTCTAGTTTGGGAAATTAAGAGTACAAAAACAAATTATTCACATTCCCGACATCCAAAATTATCTACTTTTAACATCTTCATATATTTGCATCTTTTAAAAGTATTTTGAAGAATGTGTAAAATGCAGAGTAGAAAGAAAATGTAAAAATACAACAACTCAAATGCCAACACACCAAAAATAATATTTTTTAAAAATCATTTTACTTCTTTCTACTAATGTGAATGCATGGATACACAGGTAGACCAAAGTACTTCTATGAAGATGGGATCATATCCCACATGCTACTTGCATTGTTTACATACTGAACTTAAACTTTCTTGACTCCAGCAAAATAAAATTAATGAAATTTAGGATTAAGAGGTATTGGGGCTGGGGCTATAGCTCAGAGGCAGAGTTCTTGCCTTAGCATCTGCAAGGGCCCAATTTAAAAAAAAAAAAAAAACAAGATGGAGAGGTAAGTGAAGTATCTGAATGATGTTCATCATTTAGGAAGAGCTGGCTGACTCCACTTTGAAAGACATGGACCTGATCCCTCCTCTGAATTTTTCCTCTCTGCCTCCAGGCCTCTGTTCAGTTACACTAGCTCTGCAGTATCTAGGTTCATAACTTGTACATTCCCATAATTCCCCTAACTTCCCGCCTTGGTTCTACCTGAATGACAGATGTGGACATTCACCTGCTTCCTGCAGCATCTCCATTACAGAACTCCTTACTTTGATTCTGCTTTCAACTGGAGAGATTTCAACACTTCCTCAAAATAGGGGCAAGGGGTGTCAGTGCAGTAGCCTCAGCATAAGCAGGTGCTCCGCAAAACCCTGCTGAACGGTTTAATTTATCACTGAAAAACAGTGTCAAAATTGCCTGTAACCTCTTAAACCACATACAACGCACGTGTGGCCCACATAAGATCATTCAAACCCTTGACTTCCTCTCATAAGGCCTGTAAGAAAATAATCTGTGGGGCTGGAGCGGTGGCTCGGTGATTACAGTTCCTGCCTGGCATGCACAAGGACGCGAGTGCAAACCCCAGCACCACATACACAACAAAGTGCGGGAGCAAGGAAGGCCACATGAAAAACTAAATAAAACTGATTCTCTCTCTCACCGTTCCTCCCTCTCTTAAAAAAAAAAGAAAGAAAGAAAAAGAAAATAACTCGCTACAAATCTTGATTACAAATTTACAAGCTTCTTGCCTTCTTGATATTTTCCCTTGGTAAACTGCAGAAATCCTCTAAGGTGGCAGTACTGGGAACTGAACCCAGCGCCTCACAGCGCACGACAGGCTCTGTATCACTGAGCTACATACTCAACCCCTTTTTAAATGTTATTTTAAGACAGGGTTTCACTAACTTGCCCAAACTTACCTCAGCCTCCTGAGTAGCCAGGATCACAGGTATATGTCACCTCACCTGGCTTGAAGGGGATAAATGTTTAGGGCAACATTCAATTTTTATTTAATTTTACTTTTGGTACCGAGGATTGAGCCACCGAGCTACATCTCCAGCCTTTTTTTCTTTTCTTTTTTTTTCCCCCTCTATTTTATTTTAAGACAGGGAGTCTCATTAAGTTGCTGAAGGTCTTGCTCAGTTACCCAGACTGGCTTTGAACGTCCGATCCTCCTGCCTCAGCCTCTTGAGCTGCTGGGATTACAGGCATGCGCCACTGTGCCCTCCACCCCCAACATGCAATATTTTTAAAATGTTTATGTACATAAAAGGAAACTAGGGCTAAGTGTGTAACTCAGTGGCAGAACACTTGCCTAGCACAGGTGAGACACTGAGTTCAATCCCCAGCACAGCAAAAGAAAAACTAAAATTTAGAAGATAGTCCAAGTTTTATTTCCAACTTTTCAAATTCTAAGCTGTTATCACACCAAGCTAGGATCACAGTGGCATGATAAATTATTTGTGAGTGATTACCATTTGCAGTTTATCTTAACAAGAGTTCCTTACCTATGACTACGCTTCAAAAAATCCAAAACCCCAGGACTGTTTTAAAGTGCTTCTTCACCCCCTATCCCTTCGGCCAACTACTCAAAGTGAGACACTCAGGACTGATAAGCAACCACAGTGCAGGTCACATCTCTCTAGAGTCCCATGTAACCATCATAGGCACACATTTCAAAACAATAGACCTCAGTTAATTCTCCCCTCTGGAAGATGTTTTACAGCAAACAAGAAAATGTTGCATAATTTTTTAAAACTTAGTACCCATCAGAATTTGCACCTTTGAGATGAAACACAGAACAATGTTACCACGATTTGATGGAATGCAGCTGGATTTGAAGAGCTTAATATTTACTGCCTGTGAAGCTGGCCATCTCCCCAGACTTCTGTATTAAGGAGTTGGAAGCTAGCTGCTTTCTCGACAGAGATCTGGGACCAGCCAAAAGTTAAGATTCAGCATGGCACGGAGGCTTTTTTTTTTTTTTTTAATTTTAAAGTTTTATCACTTCACACACCAAGAAAAAAAAAGTAGAAAGCATTACAAGATTCACGTGCATAATTTTTCAGATCTCTAATAAAATCTATCTGTTTACTGGCATAGAGGATATAAAGACTCCACCACCCTGTGCGCCCCTGATTCCCACAAATTCCCTTGGGTTTCCCTGGTTCCTGGCACTTGCTCCTTCAACAAGAATTCACTGCTAGGTTTCTCCTGGTCCTTATAGGACTTCAGCTGCCTCCCCTACCTTTTTTTTTTTTTTTTTTTTTTAAGGAGAGAGGGACAGCTGGAGAAAGAAAGAAAAAGACAATCAATTTCATTTAGTTTTTCATCTAGTCTTCATTGCTCCAACACTTAGTTGTGTATGTGGTGCTGGGGATCAAACCCAGGTCCTTGGGCATGCCAGGCAAGTGCCACCCCTCCAGCCATCCCCTACCTTTTTTTTTTTTTTAACGACAGAGGGGACAGTGAGAGAGAGAGACAGAAGCAATTTTTTGTTTAGTTTTTCATGTGACTTTCATTCCCCCAGACACTTTGCTGTGTACATGGTGCTGGGGTTTGAACTCGTGTACCTGCACATGCCAGGCAAGCGCCGTACCATCAAGCCACCACTCCAGCCCCCGACCCCTGCCTTCTTAACTGCCAAATAATTTTAGCAAAACGATTGCTTCTGGACAGACAGTTGCTATATCAATGATGAATGCAACTGACTTGTATTGTTTTTTTAAAGAGAGAGGGACAGTGAGAGAGAAAGAGGGAATCAATTATATTTAGCTTTTTGTGTGGTTTTCATTGCTCCGACACTTTGTTGTATACTTGGTGCTGGGGTTTGAACTTGAGTCCTCATGCGTGCCAGGCAAGCGCCGTAACCACAGATCCACCGCTCCAGCCCCTGCAACTGACTTCTAAATACAGGATTCTGATAGGCTGTGCTTGCTTAGAACGTACACAGCACCCAATTATGACAGTTCTCTTTCATCTCTACTGAGCACTTTTAAACACCCTAATATTTTTGCTCAAAATTCCCCCCAAATGTAGTTTATGTTCTCTCATCTAAAAGAAACAGACCAACCACAGTCACACTTAAGCCAAATTAATCTTTTGAGAAAATATCATTGTTTGCACAGCAGAATCACCAAGTCCCTGCTGACCCTGTCTGCTACCAGAGCTTCCTGAATATTGGAAACCTAAACCAAACGGGGGCCATATTCTGATTAAAAAAAAAAAAAAAAGGCCAGTTCTGATGCCAATACTCTCCAGCCTCCTGTCCAGGAAAATGCACCTACCACCCACCCAAAGCCTAGTTCCGAGGCCTTGGTAACGATTTTAACTTTCCATTGCTGAGATTATCTGCAAGCAAACGTCCTTACATTTCACTGAGCTACTGTCTAAAGCAAACATTTTATGGTGTGTAGCCTGTTTGGAAGGTTTAAATGTCCTTTTGATCTGTTCCCCCTAAGAGCTTAATGCAATACATAAACCATAGGGAGGTATGTTTAACACAAAACTAATCCACGTCAATTTTACTCAAAAACGGTCCTGGTAAGCCTGGAATGAAGAGCAGGTAAATGGGAAGGCTTATGCTTTCTACCTCGTGGATAAAGGTTGTAATTTAGACCTTCCACTTTTACCTCTATTATATATATATATATTTTTTTTTTAAAAAAAGCCTTACAAAAAATCTGATTAAGCTTGCATTGGTGTAACTGGCAGATTTCAAGGTGGGCTCTTAATACTGGGTCATTCTGATGCCATTTCCATAAAACCTTCTGGTTCTTGGTGGTGGCCTTGGGAGACAAGCTGCCACTCTGAGTGGCAACTGGGAAATCAGATTAGGTTTGGGGGTTAATGTGGCAAAAGGAAACAGCTTCTATTTAAAGGTCTTTGGGGGAAAGAGAAGAGAACCAAGGAAAACCAACAGCTTCTGGAGTTTACAGTTCTCCGAGTACATTGCAGAACAGCTGTTAGAGCTCTAAGCTCCCCTCAAGTAGGAATGGCAAAACAATCCAAGTAGCTAAAACGCACAGAGGCGGACTCGACTTCCATTATAGGAATGGTTTCTCAATAACTAGGAGAGCTGCTGGAGTCACGTGACAAAAAAATCTAGCAGACACTAAAATTATACTTAAGATCACTTCAAAGGGGTTCTTTCAAAAAACAACAGGGGCTGGAGCAGTGGCTCCGCGGTTACGCGCTTGCCTGGCATGCGAGAGAAGGTGAGTTCAAACCCCACCACCATGGACACAATGAAGTCTCAGAGCAATGAAGGCCACATGAAAAACCAAATAAAAACTGCTTGTCTTTCTCTCTCTCCCTCTCCCTCTCTCTCTCTCTCTCTCTCTTTCTCCCTCTCCCCCTCTCTCACTGTCCTTCTTTAAAAAAAAAATTCTTTCAGTTCACAAGAGGTCTCTTGTTCCAAGTGGAAACTAAAGGACATTTGGAATTTTACAAAGACTCATTCTTTTGAGCTCTGTTTTCTGAAGGCCTGAAGTTTTTAAAAGATGGGCTAAAATCTAAAGCAAATAAACAGCAGAACCACAGTCCTGGGTCTAGGAGACAGTGATAGTGATGTAAAAAGCACACTCTGGAAAGTTCCTAGCACCCTGGAAGGCTGGAAGCGCAGGAGAAGGCCGTGCTGGGAGTCGGTGCAGAGGCCCTGTCTCCTCCGTCTCTTCTGCCAGCACAGGAGCTCTCCGGATGGAAGCTGGCATACCCCACCTATCTCCTGCTGCAACCCACAGGCGCTGCAGGAGGCCACGGGAAGCCAGGAGACAGCCCAGGCCTGCTTCCACGCACATAAAGGGACGTATAAAGCAATGAGCCCAGGGTGCTGACCAGGAGCATGTTGCTGTTACTTCTCCGGTTACCTTGGGATCAGGAAACATCCTCCAAATGCAGAGACCCAGCAGCCTGTTGGATTTTGTTGCTATCTACAAAAATTACTTACTAAAAATAGTTGTCAGTGTCTGAGAAAGAGCTATAAGAAACTTCTGCCAGGAAGGGCCAATTAGAAGATAGTCTGATACCACAAAATGCGCTCTTTCTCCCTGGCCTCCTTAAATGCTGTCAAAACTCACAAACACTCAGCCCTGGGGGCGGGGGGGGGCTCACAAACAGCTGCAGAATCTCAGTTCACACCGATTTTAAAAATCAGTCAAGGGGTTGGGGATTTAGCTCAGTGGCAGAGCACTTGCCTAGCACGCGCAAGGCCCCGAATTTGGTCCTCAGCCCTGAAAAAAATTTAAAAAATAAAAAATAAATTAAAAAAATATCAGTCTAGAAGACAGCTTTGAACAATACCCACAACAACTCCTGGCTTAAAGTGAGTGGGACTCCTTTGCATACCAAATTGGCTTTATTGAACAACTGTGTAATGAAAATAATCTTGGAAGTCAGAAAAACTAATACAATACGCAGCCTAGGGGATGCTCCCTGCTCCAGCCCTGCTCTCACTCTTCCAGACAATAGCCATTTAATAAAGCAGCCTCAGGTGCTTATGCTGACATTCACAGCCTTGTTCACAGCCAAAGTGGGGTTTTGGCACAGTAAGTCAAAACTGGCAGCTCTGAAGACTGGACTGAAGTTTTTCCTTCTAGAGCCAGGCAGAAGGGAACAGTGACAAGCTTGGTCAGTGACCAAAGAAAGGCAATGTTTTCTGGTGACTGCAATGGATACATGGTAGCCTTGGGAATGAGGTCAACTCCAAACACTCCCCAAACAGGAAAAAACGATGAAGTGAGGCTAAGGTAACAAGAATATCCAAGAGACTTTTCAAAATGCCTTAGGAAATCATTCAGGTAGCACTGAGAGCTTGCTGGAGGAGTTCCTCGGGTTAAAAACACCTTCCCCAAAACGATCAGCCATTACTCAACATTTGTTTAAAAAAAAAAGTTTCTCAGGTTAAAAAGATACATTTCCAAACAAATAAATCATGCTGCCTGCAAATTTTAGCCGCAAAAATTAAAGAAGGAAAAAAATATTTTTAAACTGGCTTTTGGAAAGGTATAAAATGATTCATAACATGGGCTAAAAAAATTTTTAGCACTTAAGATTTCTTCAATCATTCCATTGAATCAAGCTCTTCTGACACTCAAAGTCAACACACAAATGCCAAGTTTTCTGCTACTCCCCCTGCCCAAAAAAACAAAAAAGAAAAAAAAAGCCAGGTGTACTAGAAAAGGTTTAGATTTTGTTTGTGACTAGTTCAACCAAGTCTACAACTTAGTTCCAATACAAATAATATTGGAACTAAGACCTATTTCCTTGTTTGTGAAGTAGAACAACATCTGAGCATTTTGAGGACTGAGGTTAGGCCCTCAAGGACAGTGGACAGCTTCTGCTCCTTCCTCTACTCCCACACCTCTCACCCTTGCCAAGCCCTCCCCGCATGCTGGGGTTGTCTTGTGGCCCGTCCACCTCCCCTTCGGAAGGGAACATGATAATCTGTTCTGATTAAACAGATTCTTATAAACAATGAAAGAGCCACTTCCAGCAGGGCCAGTCTAGGTTGAGAAGCAATCAACGCCCAAAATCCCCAGGCCCATGCAGGAATCCACGCACGCATTTCCCTACAACAGAAACCTACTAAGGACACATCGGAGCTTGAAGAACCTGGGAAGTGGAGAAAAGGTAGCTTCAGAGCTGGAGAACACAGTCCCTGGCAGGAAGGGGAAGCGAGGGACTGGGCTCAAGCTGGCCCAGACCTGGCTGCCCTGAGGACCAGCTCCATCCTAGCCACACAGGCTCTGCTTCCAGGGGGTGAGGAAAGGGGACTGAGGCCATCTGTTCTTCTCTACTCCTTTAGATGCAGGGTCCTTCCTGTCTGTTATGATGCTGAAAAAATAAAAGTTGCTTGGGGGACACTAATCAAAAAAGGATAAATACTTACAACATGCATAACTAGCACTGTATAAAACTAACCTTACAAGGAATAAGCCAAACGGCAGAGGGGAGAGGGAAGAAAAGGCTAAAATAGCCAAATCCTAAGTAGGAATGGGCGATTTTGGTTTGCACCTTAGGTTTTCCCTCTCTCCCTTGTATGTCATTCCAACACCTGGAAGGAGGATCCTTGGAGACGCCTCCTACCCAAGTGTTGGCTTAAGCATCTCCTCCCTACAGCAGCCTCCTCCACCTTGTAGGCTGGGGTAGGCCCTACGGACGTTGGTCTCCAGGGCAGGCTTACTACGCATCTGATGGCACCTATCACTAGACTGTAAGCACAGTAAGGGACGCACATCATGCATGGACTATGTTCGACACCATGTCCCATACACTTACAAAAAGAGTGTGGCACTCACAGATACTCAATAAATTCATTCAACCAATCTCAAGCACTCACTATTTTTCAGGCATTGTTAATGGAAATGCAAAAACTCTGTTAACATTAACAGGAATAAGGGGCTGGGGGGTTTCCCAGTGGTAGAGCAAGGACTTAGCATGCACAAGGTCCTGGGTTCAATGTCCAGCACCACAAAAAAAAAAAAAAAAATACCAGCAGTAAAATGGATACAAATCAAAACAATGATAACATATACCATTGCTGGGCTTAAGAAGCAATTAGTTTCTAAGAACACATGGTTCCTGGAAAGTTCAGGCGAAATGAGCACTTCGAAATATGGCTGGTGGAAAAATGCTTGGTTGGAAAGAAATTTAACAGTCCTTATGAAGGTAATGTGACGACTGGATCAACAGTTGGGAAAAGGTTCATACTATGAACTGTAGTCTAGTAATCT
>PVKS010026520.1:0-28560 GCA_004027875.1 Aplodontia rufa | reverse complement strand
GGAAGAGATCATGCTGAGTAAAATCAGCTTAACCCAGAGAACTAAGGGTCGATTATCTCCACTCATCTGTGGAGGTGGGGACTAGACCCTGGACAGTGAGAAAGTTGGTCTATTAGCATGTGTTAAATCCAGATAAGATGTAATGTTATACAACCTAATACTTTTTTAGAGATATTGTGGGAAGGGGAAGGGCGGGATAAGGGAGGGTAATTTGGGGGGCACTCCTGGGGGTAATTGCAATATCCAGAATATATACACATTTTATATTATTTTGTTAAAAACTTGTATGGTTGTTCAAAAAAAAAGTGCGGTTGCTTTCCAGAGGGAGGGAAGAGATGAACAAAAAATGGTGCTGTGATAGAAAGGGACCCAAAAGATTCCACCCTACCATTAGAAGCTGTGTTGCCTGTCAGCAGCTGACCCCAAGGAAGCATAGCACAGAATGTCCAGACCCTGGGTCCCAGGCTATTGAGTTGAGTACCTGGTGGAGGTTGTAAAATAAACAGGCATTCTGGTCCACACCTCGAAGCTAGCGAAGGGGCACAGGCTTCAGGGAACAGAGGCTCAGTCTGATGAGAGACCATGGTGTTACTAAATGAAGGGATATTTAAGAAATTGGCATTTAATAAGGTGCTCATTGTCTCTCTGAAATGACTTCAACCAACCAAAGCATCAGCCATGACTTCAAGCAGGTCTAGGGAAAGCTGTACCCTACTAGCTATTTAGCTTTGGGTAAGTACTTAACTTTTAGTGCCTCAGTTTACTTATGGGTAAGATGAGTAGTTTCAGGCTTAAAATAAGTAAGTACAAGGTAGTTGTAAAGATTGCATTGTTATGTACAAAAATTGCTTGGTCCAGTAGAAGGTGCAGAGTATACTTGCGACAAGTGATGGTGTTAGCATTGCAGGTTGTTTGTGGATCAAATTCTTGCTGTGTTGTATTCTGTGGATCAAATATTTTTCTGTAGTTTATTTTGAGAATGCAATCAAGTAGATCTTGTTGGACTACTCAATATGCAATGTATTTTTGGCATTCAGAATGGGACATTATTAATTTTTATTATCATTTTCATCAATGCATATAGCTAATATTTAAAGAGTGCTTCTTTTATCAGATAGTATGCTAAGCAGTTTCCACATCTTACAGCATATCATAACTACAAGGTGGGAACTACTATTCATCCTATTTTAAAGATAAGGCTACTAGTTCAGAGAGCTAGGAGACTTGCCCAAGGTGACATACTGGTAGTCTTGGTGCCAGGTTTTGAGCTCAGGTTTTGAGTTTGTTTCCTGAACTGCTAGGCAGATATTTTCGATGAGGCTCTTTGTCTCTTCAGTGGGGCAGTGTGGCAGTCAGAGCTTTGTTCTCTGAACACAGGAGGCTCCCTTCCTGACCCACCCTGCTTATGAGCTTTTTCCTGATGCATGTCTAGGTCACTGTGGAGAAACAAGATCGCACCCATGGGAGAGTGGAGAGGAACTGCACTCTAGCTGTGGTTCAGGCTGTGAAATAGCTGCTGTTGGGACTACATCCATCACAGGCTGGGGATTTCATACCTATAATGCATTTCATTACAGTGGCTTATCTGAAATCTTTCAAAATGCCCCAGGGTATCTGAGCTTCAGAGTTGAAGTATTAGGAAAGGTCCAGGGAGTGGTGAGGAGTGGGGCCATTCGAAGCTTTCCACATAGGGAGGGCATCTAGCCACTCAGGCTCCGTTTCTTCCTGGAAAGTTTTCTTTCTTTCTTTTGGTTATTCTATCTGACTGGGATTATCACATTTTGATTTTCTTGGAATGGCTCAGAGCTCAGAACTGTGGAAAATGGAAAGCTAGTGTGAACATTCTTTCCCTTCTCAGGGATTTGGAGTCTTATTGCTTTATAGTTGCAGCTTTCCATGTTTTTTTTTTTTTTAATGTTGTGATCTATATAAGACTAGGGAATGTGTAACACTATCATTTTGCTTTCCTGGAATTCCCTTCAGAACTGTTATTGTTTGTAGTTTATAACTTATTCTGTATCTAAAGAAGCATTTGAGGTGCTTTCCAATATGAAATAAATGTAATAAGCATAGTATAAACAAATGTTCAAATACATTACCATTATTAATTAAAAGGAGATAGATACAGAGATTATTTGGAATTAATAAATCATTGCATCTGAAATTTAAATTTAGCTCTGAGCCTCCCAGAAAGCAAAGGAGAGGGATATGATAGATTTTATAGTTTTTCTGAACTGAGAAAGGAAGTATACAAATTCTTCCTGAAGAGAGAGAATTCTTCCTGGAACAAAATTCTGGTAGAAGAAATATGCACATGTTTGTGTTATAGGAATATATGACATATGAGGTATTAGATATATACTTACCCTTATATACAGATATAAATATACAAATGTAAAAGCATAAACATATATACTTTAGCCTTGGTGTGTACATACATGTGTACTTATGTATTGTGGTAGGCAGATTAATGAACACTCAAATATGTACATATTGTATTTTCTGGATTAGGAAATTAAATGGGTTAGGAAATTAGCTTGCTAATTAAGGCAATTATTAATCATCTGACTTGAAAATTAGGAAATTATCCTGGATTATCTGGGTTGCTCCATGTAATCACAGGTCCTTAAAATTGGAAGAAAACAAGAAAGATTAGCAATATGATAAAAGATTCTGGCTTTGAAGATGGAAGGAAAGGACCATGAAAGAAGGCACAAGAGCAATCTTTAGAAAATGATAAAAGCAAAGAAGCAGATGTTCTTCTAGAGTCTCCAAAAAGAATGCTCTGCTGACACCTTGATTTTAGCTTGAAGAAAGCCATGCTAGACTTCTAAATTATGGAATTGCAAGAAAACAAACTTGTATTTGTGGTAGTTGGTTACAGCAACAATAGAACACTACTACACACATATATGTGTATTATATACGTACACACACAAACTCAGGAGGACAGAAAAAGAATGCAGAGAATAAAAAGGAAAGAGATCAATGAAGATATTTCTGTAGGGAATTAAGATAATGCAATCTAGGTGCCTTGATTGCAAATATACAACTTATTTTTCATATAAAGAAGCCACTGTACAGTTGTATGTAATTATACGAAAATATAATTTATTGACTCATGGATACCTAACAGGGTTTTAAAATTTGGTCCACACCAGAGTAAGAATTCTTGGCCTCCAAGCTTATTACTATAAAACAATACTCTGGAACCAACTTCTACCATGTCCTAAAAGTCAACTAGTGACCATCTTTCATTCGGTGGTCATCTCTATAGACTGAATTAGGCAGTGTTGAGAGCATTCACTCACTATGCTGAAAATTACCAAAGAAGGATTTTCCTCCTGAGACCTGGTTGTTAAACATTTGTCTGAACACCACACTGCTTGCAGAGGCTCACTAGCTCAGTACGACCTTCTACCCAGATGCCCAAACCAAGAAGTTGTCGTTGATTCCTCTTTCTCTCATGGCCTACATCTACTCAGTTAGTTCCACCACATGTTATCTTCAAATCATATCCACTTTTTTTTTTTTAATCTTCATGGTTACCACTCCAATCAAAGCCACCAGTACATCTGACCTGGATCTTTGCAATAAACCTGTCATGGACTGCCTGAGTTCTGTTGTTCATTTTCCATCTTTTAAAATGTAAATCATGTTGTGTTAGTTCATTGTTCAAAATCCTCCACTGCCCTTAGAATAAAACCTAAGCCCCTTAGCTCCAGGCTACAATACTCTTCCTTCCTTTCCTCTCCTGTTTTGCTCTCCAATTTCATCTTCTCTCTATCTGGCTGTCTGTGTTCTGGCCATGTGGTCTTTCTTTTCATCAGTTCACCAAGCTCATTTCTGATTAAGACCTTTGCCTGAGCAGTTTCCTTTACCTGGAATTCTCCTCTCCCTCCCCTCAGATCTTTGCATGGCTGTCTCTTTCCTATCAGCCAGGGCTTAGCTTAAATGTCCCCACTTCTGTGAGGCCTTTCCTGACCACCCAACCTAAAGTAGTCTATAACATCCCTAGAACATCCCTCTGTATCATTTTCATCTTAGCACTTACTCCTACCTACTATTTCCTTGCTCATTTATAGTGCTGGCACATGGTAGGCTCCTAAGATTGCTTGTTGAAAGAAGAAACACTTACAGTTTTTAAAACACTGGCTTGAAATATATTCCATAGACAGCTTCTTTCCTGTCTGGGGCTTAGTGGAAGGGGGTGGCTGGTAAAAACTGTCAACCCTGGGCTGGGATTAGAAAGTGGAAAATGGTCAAGGTAGTAGAAATTGAGTTAGAAGGTCAAACAGTTCAAAGAGCTTGGATGAAATAGTGCAGCCTCTGTAAAAGGTGTCTAAGTGTCAGATATCAGGATGGGAAGGGTGACTAAGAAATGCCAGACTCTGAGCTAGAAAAACACAGAGGCAGAATACATGGTTAGTTCTGGGCCCAGAGCTGACAAGCAAGGGCACTAGTGCCTGGGCTCAGACTGTCTTTCCCACTTCTACCGGATGGTGCTTACCTACCCCAAGCTTTCCCTGAAGCCTCCTCCAGACCCAACCTTGCCCATTCTAAAAGCTTAACTATAACAATTGCCACAACCAAATTTGCTCTTCAGAGAAGTTTCTGGAGAAAGAAACATTGCACTGCTGGAGTTTATGGTTCTTTCCACAGTAGAATGCATGTTCATTCACAGATTTTCATACTCTGTAGATATAGAAAGGCAAAATTCTCTTTGTTACGTTGATTTTTTTTAAGTAGAACTTTCTAAAAAGGATTTTTCTTGTCATCATAGATTCTTATTGTAGAAAGGGCCTTGAATTATTTTAATAAGATCTTTATTTCTCAACAAGAGACCTGTAGATCTGATCCAGGTCACAAAGGTAGTGACAGACTCAAGACAGAATCTATATTTACTGACTTCAGAGCTACTTAATCTGAAGTGAGAATTGGCATTAAACTGTCATCTGTAAAGAAAAAGTGAGACAAGTCATTATAGGGATTAGAGATTTATTAAATGACAGCAAACCCTGCAAATGTCTCATAGGTGAGTTCAGCTAAGCTCCTTTACACATTCTCTTTGACATTCTGAATTCTCATCGGAGATAGGACATCCTGAGGGAGTTTAGGTAAAACAATGGATTAGATAATATTAGATACAGTTTTGTTATAACATATTATGTTATAATCCCTTGAAAAATATAATACCTGGCTACTGTGCAGGATTTTACTATATACTTAATTATTCAAAAGTCCCCATTCATTGACCACTTCAGATTGATAGGGGACAGACAGATGCAAGTGGTGGGAACACAAGGTTAAGGTAATAATTCTATAAAATGAGCCCACTGTTCTGATCCCCACATGCTTTCTTTTCTAAGAAGCTATTTATCTGCAGTTCTGACTGGCTTAAGTGGACAAGATATATCATATTCTTCAGCAAACTACATGTTGCAAGCCCCAAATAATGTTGATAAGAGGAACCCAAATTACTCCAAAGGGGAAGACTTTTTTTTTTTTTTAATTTGTTCGACCTAGTCTTACATGTTGGAGGGAATTGTTGTTACATAATTATGTATGCATGGATATTGACACAGTGAGATAGTAAGTTAAGGCTGATCCTAGTCCAGGATCTCCCCAACTTCATCCATTCCCTGATCTCATGTCTCCTCTGTAATACCCCCATACTATAATTGGAAATGAACATACACACATATATTACATTTTGAAATTTCTGTCTTTCTCTGCCTGCCTGTGTATAGTTAAGCTTCTCATGGGAGTCGAGTGTTCCCAGTTGTATTGTTAAACCTCCCCCCCCCCCCCGTTATCTCTCCCTTCCCTTCCTGCCTCCCTCCCTTCTCCCTACACCTGCATGGGTATGGTTCCTCCAGCTTATGTGAAATTTCAACTATGGTAAGTTTATTACTTAAACTTAGCTAAGTTTTATCCTGTCTTAGGTTTTACTCTAGCTTCTACATCTGAGAGAAAACATTTGGCTCTTAAGTCTCTGTGCTTGAGATACTTCACTCAGCATAATTGTTTTTCCATTTCTATCCATTTGGCTGTAAATGCCATGATACTGTTCTCTCTAATAGCAGAGTAGAACTCCATTGTATATATATACCACAGTTTTTTGAATCCATTCATCCAGCAAGGGGCTGCAGGGTTGGTTCCATAGTTTAGCTATTGTGTATTGAGCTGCTATAAACATTGATGTCACTGTGTCTCTGTAGTATGCTGATTCTAGCTCTTTTGGGAAAATACCCAAGAGGTGGGACTATCTGGAAATTTCTCTGGAATCCCGAAAAAAGTTGGAGTGCAGGAGAAGCACTCTCTCCCTTGTGAGTGCTCCCTTTCCCATTTCCTATCCCTTCAGTTTCCTGGAAGACCCCAGTCCTGATGAACAGATTTGACTAGAATTTTAACAATTTTAATAGCATCATATAATCCTCACTTTTAGGCCCTCCTTCTGTAACCTAAAGATTGTAATTTATTCTCATTTCTTGAAAAGGAGTCGTTTTTAGCATACCTGGTTTATAGTAGATATTGTGGCAAGAGAAAATAAAAGTGAACCCACACATGTAAAATAACTAAACAGAGACAGACATATAATGATTCAATTATATAATGATAGTAGCAATATGGTAAAATAATTTCCTTCTGATCTCTGAATTAAGTCTCAAAGAATTTGGTAAAAAAAAATCCTATTTTCTTTAGGCTTTCTCTTCAAGTTTTTGTTTTTTAAATATTTCAGTTGCCTTTTGAGAATCTTTAAGAATTAAAGCCCTGTGTGTTCTTTGTTATTTAGGTGGGTTCAGAACATGACAATGTTTTTAGTAAATCAGAGAAATGCTTCCTGAGTCTGGTGATTTAATAAATTTTTGGCCAATCAAAAAAAAGTCACTGAATTTCTATTATATGCAAAGCACTGTGAGAGGTGGGCTCCATCTTCAAGCTTAGATTCTAGTCAATGTTTTTCTAGTGTATTAGGAGCCTTGTTTAACAAATAAAAAGAGAGAATATATATATTTTTAATTCACTAATGTTCTCAAAGCTGGCAATTTCCCATGAAAAGAAGGAAATTGCATGATAATGGAAATAAAAAATTGGGCATTTTGCCTCATTAGGAGGGAGGATACTTTGGATCTCATTTAAAAGCTGAATCATACTTTTGATTGTTTGAATAGCACCTAATGTTGAATTATAGCAGATGAAAAAAAAACCTCTCAGAACAGGAGGAAGAAAATGTATTTTAGAATAAATCTTGGCATTTATTAAAGTTGTAGAGTGCTTTAATTTTACCAGTTCTTAATTTTAAAAATGTTTCTTAATTAAAAAAATAATTTGACATGTATATAATTAGGAGAGATAAAATGGAAGCGAGGTTGTGCCAATTATTATTCTCTTTGATTTTGGATGATAATATGTGAGGACTACTCTTATTTATTATAAATAAAAGGTGATAAAATCCTGGGAAGATGAAGTTGAAAGGAGGTAATTATGTGCCAGTGGAAGTCAGAACTTTTGGTATTTATCTATTCATCTTTTGCATGGTGGTATCCTCTCACAAGAGCCAATTTTTGGATAAGTGTTGGGGTATAAAAATCATTAGATCACTAACACTCAGTACTTTGAGATCTCATTAATTTATATAATAAATGTGTTTTTAGAATGCCTATTACATTTTAAGTCATTAGATGGGGGATTATGATATAAGCCCCAAAATGTCGAAGTCACTACTCTCATAAAACTAGTGGTCTAGTGAGAAGGCAGCTATTGCAAAAGTGATTATGAATGTGACGTACCAGGAAATTCATAGTGTTGTGGAATCACATGATCATGCAACTTCATTTAGTCTGGTAAGAAAGAAGAAGCTTATGTAACAAAGTTTCACTTAAATGGAGAAGCAAAGATTAGTGGGAGTTGGCTAAATGAAGCAGTGGCTGTACATATATGAGGGAGACAGGAGAAGTGCTGGGTCAGGAACTTAGAGTGAGATAAATAGCATGTGTGTGAGGAGAACTAGATGTGGCTGGTGTGCAGGCCTGAGATAAACACCGGATCACTCAGGAGCCAGATAGAGCACCAGAGAATGGGAAGATGTTTAAGGTGTTTTGTTTGGTAAAATAAAAAGCTCCCTCTGGCATCATTGAGGCAAGGGTAGGAATGAATCAATGGCCTGCCATGGAAAACTTGGTGAGCAGGCATTATGGAGCACTTCTTCAGTTAAGTTGTGTTATGCTTGGTGATTCTTTCATCCCCTTTCCTCTTTTTCATTTCCACTTTTATTAGCATAAGTCATGTTTTCCTCTTATCCAGTCTGTGTGGTACACCATGGGTAAATAAATCCTTTTAAAACCTAAGACAAGTATATGCCTTGTTTTAGTCAGTTTTGTGTCATTTCAACCAAAAGACCCAAAAAGAACAACCTAGAGGAGGAAAAGTATATTTTGGATCATGGTTTCAGAGGTTCATTCCATGGTTGGCTGACTTTATTGCTCTGGGCTCTAGGTCAATCAGAACATCATGGCAGAAGGAAACATGGAACATCATGGAGGAAAGCAGTTCTGGGGATGACAGCCAGGAAGAAGAGAGAGAGGTGGGGGGAGTGTTCTGCTCACTAGGGATAAAATATAAACCCCAAAGACATGTCCCCTCTGACCTATTTCCTCTACCCTGTCCTTACCTGTCTACAGTTACCTCCCATTTAATTCACATCGATGGATTAATCCACTGATTAGGTTACAGCTCTCATAATCTAACCATTTAGTCTCTGAACATTCTTGCATTGTCTCATGCATGAACTTTTGGGGAACATTTCATGCTTCTTCCTCATTTAACAAGTCTCCTGGATAGACTCCATTCCCCAGTTGTATATGTATTGTTTCTTTCTGCTTCTTTTTGCTCTAGTCCTCTGGTCTTGTTTATCTCCTCATGGCCTCAGCACCATCAACATTGTAGGGCTTTGTTCTACCCACACCACTTCAGCTGACTACAATGACGTTCCACTTGCCTGAATCTCACCCAATCCACAAGTCCTAGCTGCTTTGTGTAGCCATCTTGGATTTCAGCTTCCTTCTTAACTACTTATTGCAGGGAACCCCATGCAAACAAATGTCTTAACAAAAATCCCCTTCTCTTACAATTCATTGTTTCAAGTTCAGTAATGTGCTATACAACATTTGAAAAAATTTGTACAGCCTAATGACATTGTAGCTGTGGCAATATCATAATTCAATGCCTTGTTTAGGTTGGTGGTGTTGCTGGAGCTACTGTGGTATAAAAGTATAGCATATACCACTGTACAACCACATAATACTTGGTAATGCTAATAAAAGGTGATTATGCTGGCTTATATATTTACTACTTATCATTATCTTGGAGCATACTTACTCTTTTCTTTCTTTTTCTTCTTTTCTTGGGAATTAAACCCAAGGCCTCATGTATACTAAGGAGGCGTTTTGCTTGAACTCCATACCTAGCCCTGAGCATACTCTTTACATTTATAAAAACAGTTATAAATCAGTCTCAAGCAGAGTCTTCAGGAGGTATTCCAGTTGAAGGTGTTGTTTTCATCAGATAGGCTGGCTCCATTTGTGTTATTGCCTTGAAGACTTTCTAGTAAGACAAGGTGTGGAGAGGGATAACAGTAATAGTGATGGTCCTGATCTTAGAAAGTCCTAGGCTAATGTGTAAGTTTGTGTCTTAGGTTTTTTTTTTTTTTTTTTGAGAGAGGGATGAGAGAGAGAAAGAATCAATTTTATTATTTTATTTAGTTTTTCATGTGGCTTTTGTTGCTCCAGCACTTTGTTGTATATGTGGTGCTGGGGTCTGAACTTGTGTCCTTATGCATGCCAGGAAAACATAGGAACTGCCAAGCCACCACTCCAGCCCTGTGTCTTAGTTTGTTACAAAAAAAGTTTAGAGAATTAAAAGTGGTTGAATGGGAAAAGAGCCTATAGTAAATGGATATACAGAAAATATTTTTGTACAGTTCTACAATGTGTTTGTGTTTTAAGTTGTGCTGTTAGAAGTCAAGAAGTTAAGAAAACAAAAAGCTTATTCAGTAAAAACTGTCATAGTAAATTAGACTTGTTTTGTTATTGAAGAGAAAAATATTTTAAATAAAATTCATCCAGCCTAAGTGTACATTGTTTAAAAGTCTACAGCAGTGGATAGTAATGTTCCAGGCCTTCACACCCACTCCCAAGTCATTGAACAACTCTCCAAGAGCTGCTCCCAGTCCTACAAGGTCTATTCATGCTATGTGCCCTATACAGGAGTACTATTTTTGACTTTTAAACCATATTTTTATTGTACCTTTTCTGGTTCAGATATTTTTAGATACATAAGCACTTACTATTGTGTTTCAGTTGCTTCAGGTATTCGGTAGAGTGACATGCTGTACAGGCTTATAGCCTAGGCACAAACAGGCCGTACCACAGGTATGTAGTAGGCTATACCATCTAGGTTTCTGTATGACCATGTGGTGTTCACACAGTGATGACAACACCTAATGAAGCATTTCTTGGAACATGTCCCAATTATTAATCAATGCATGACTGTGTGTTTTTTGGCTCAACAACCAGGTTGGTGGTTTTTCTACAATCACAAAATATATATAAATGATACAATGCATTGCTGTCACCAAAAGTAATACTTCAGAATAATAACAAATATTATCATTTAAACAATTTATAGCTTTTAAATGCTCTATCACTTTAGGTTAAAAATAACTAAGTTCTTTCCTAAAATACAATTGTATTTTTCAATGCATTATATACACATATTTAGTTAAGAACATGCTTTTGTTGGAATAGTAAGTCACTTTTTTCCTAAATGCAAAGACATTGTGTATATTACATTTAATAGAATGTAGTGACAATATAATATATACATACATATGTATATATATATATATAAAATATATAAATTTTTTCATACTTTAAAAAAAGGAGTTCATGGCTAATCAATATGTTTTATAGAAATATTTAAAACTATCTTGTGTTTATACATGAATTAAGTCCCTCTTCCCTTTGGCATAAATAATTTTGCCAAGAAAGACTATTCTGTACTGAGGTGTTCTTACCTACTTTCCTATACTGTGTTGAGGCTAGACCAATACATGCTTTATTATATCAGAGTTGTCCATAATTCTATTGATTGATAATGACTTTCTGAGCTACATGGTATTTCTTCATTGAAGAATAACAAGGCTTTTGTATGACTTATTTTGTAGCTTCAAAGCCTCAGTAGAGGACTTACCAAGCAGGACTTACCAAGTATAAGCAGGTTTATTTTGTTTGACTCAACAAATATTTACTGAGTAATTATTATAGGATGTCACACATTGCATTGTTTATTGGAGAATCTTTTACTTCATTGAACTTTGGTTAGGAGGAAATTCAGGAAAGTGAACTAGTAAGTACAGCACACAACATATGCACATTTTGATAGAGATAGAGCTACCATGTGCTCTGGCATCAGGGAAGTCTTCTAGATGTGTTAAGGTCCTATGATGAGAGAACAGTCTCAGAATTCAGAGGTGAGCGGTGGAGGCAGGGATGGAGAGGAAGGCAAGGACTGAGAACGCAGGTAGGTATTTCTGGATTGGAGCTATGTTGGAGAAGTTTGGAATCCTGAAGAGAAAGTCTTCCCTGTGAAATTTTCTTGTTGTTTTTTTGTTATCCTTTTTATATTAAAAAAGATTCTCCAAAAATTTCACTTAGGAGTAGTATTTTTGTACAATCATAAACATAAATGCAGTAACAATATGATATGCCCTTGATTCAAATCCAGAATCACCCCCACATCACCCACACCCCATTTTCTGTCAAGAGTCTCTTGACTCTTCTATATTTTCTGCCATAAAAGATATCTATCTATATAATATATACGTATATATGCATATACATATATGTATATATGATTCTATATATTTGTATATATGATTGTGCATTTTCCAGAACTAAATGATCACGTAAGTATTATTTGTCCTCCTGGGGGAATAAAGATTTTAAAGGAGGAAGTTATGTTCAAGTTAAGTGGTCTAGAATTTTAGAATGCTGATTCATTCATTATATTAATAATGTTTAAGATTCTGTCCTTTTTCCAGCCTTAGGATTTTTTTTTAAAGCACAGAGGCATGAGCTCCAACTGAAGTAGAAAGTTACTGAATCAAAATGCTGGGAAGGAGTTCTGTAGCAAGACTCTATCCCCTGAAAAGCTATATGCCTATCCATATGATGGAAGCTGTTAGCTGTGGAAGTATTGCTTTTATGGGCTTCAGAATTCTTCAAGAAGAGAAGAATTTTATTTTCTTGAGGAAAATTTGAAGTAATGGATGTTATAATGTAAGAAGAATCTGATCTAGTTAGTTGTTTAAAAAAAAGTCTCCAAGTAAATTGTTGGCAATCATGATTATAATTAGATATTTTCTGTACTTTTTTTTTAAAATCAGTGACTCAAATCCTTTACATTGAAATTTATATGTGGCATGAGTAGAAAAAGAGGACACTGAAGAAGCAGCTGAACTGTCCCCAGGAAACTGTGTCTTATTTTTCGTCCTAATATAATTTGAGAAATACTGATTTGATTTGAGAAGCTCTGTAACTGGTTTTAAAGAATAATCAGTCCAGTTAGTGTGGAGAGATGGAGGAATTGAGACACATTCCAAACTTCCTTCTAGGGGTTTAAAATATAGAATGGTTGTGTTAGAGAAAAATCTGCCAAGTTTCTTTCTTCCTTTCTCTTTTTCTTTCTTCCCCCCTTTTCTGTGTTGATGTAGACTTAAGCTTTGGATTTTCAATATATATTTGAAATGACTGTCCATATGTAATACCATCTAGTAGAAGAAAAAAGTATTTCCAGATGTTGTTCCTTTGTAAGAAAATGTTAGAGTTGGCAGAAGTCAGAAGGATTTTGCCATCTGACGTTGAAACTCCCCGGAATGATTGCCTACCTTTGCCATTTTAGCAAGATGGTTGGTGACTCCTTCCACATCCTTTCCTTTGATCTTCCATCTCAGATACTACTGAGGTTTATGGTTGGGAAGTGAGAGTCCTGATATTTGGGTGGTCTTCTATCTTCCTCCCTTCCTCCAATCGTGAATACATAGAGGTTCTCCTGGTAGAGCTGCATTGTTTGGAGTTAATCTTACTTCTTGCCTTTCAAAAGCCATGTCACTTAGCGCCAGCCAGAGTTGAAACTGAGGTTAAACTATGTAAGATGTGTTGCACAAACTCCTGTAAATCTTCGTCCTATAAATCTTCAGGCCTTACTCAAGTTTTTTTGCTCTGTCCTTAATTATGGGATTTTATGTTTTCTACTTTCTTTCATATATTCTACTTTTTTTTGCAAGTAAGGATGGTGACAGAAAATGGTAGAATTTTTAATTTTTTAAACACTGTAGGAAAACAAATAGTTGGCAATTCTACTGCCCAGTAATTTTTAAAAACTGTCAAAAAATGTGAAGAGTCTGGAAATCAACTCCTCTTTCCGTCTAATAATTTTACATAGGGTAGCAGAAGACACAAGTTTCCTGGTCAGGCACGAAGAACTTAACTTCTTATGACACAACAGGCAGCATGAGCATCAGCATATAAGAAGCACCAGGTCTCTCTGTCTCTCAGTTCCAAAGGGAGTGCAGCAGGTCAGATGACACCTGGCTTAGAGGAGAGGCACCCTGAGTCTAGGGAACTGAATCTTTTGTAATGGACTGTAAGCATCTTTCCCTTTGTCAGGAGAGAAATGGCATTTTTGTCTTACAAGGCAGTATGCAAAATGTGCACTCTTGGAAAGATGGTCTGGAATAAAAGGCAGTTAAGAGCTGTTCATAGAAACATGAAAGACCCATGAAAATGTTCTCTTAACAAAAAATAAAAATTTTTAGTTGGCCAAATCTGTAAAACTACTGAATTGGATGTAGTTATAGGACAGAGAGAAAGGCAAGAAAGAAAAAAGAGAATTGATTTATGCGAGTGTGTGGAGAAGAAAAAGAATACTTCTTAACATTTTATATCTAACATATTCCTATTTTAAGTAATTAAGTAGCTCTTAAACTCAGTATTATACTCAATATGCTGTTACTAGAAATATTGCCTTTCAATAATTTATTGTCATAATGATTCTGAAGTGCAGCTGGTAATATTGTAAGTAAGGAGACTGTGACATGTGTGTTGATTAATGGCTTTGCATGAGTGAAATTTGAACCCAAGTAAATAATGGGAAGATTAGCATTCTTTGGTGAAAAGGGGATGACAATCTTGCATTTTTGTGAAGTATTCATTGTTGTTTTCAAAATAATTTCTATAAAAGAATAATGTGTATCCTTTGGAGAGAAAAAAAAGTATAAAAATTTACTACAAAAATCTTATATGCAGTCTTCCTCTACATAACTACTCTGATTTTTTATATTAAAATTTGGTTTTGTTAGGATTGAATCCAGTCAGAAACAGTAGTATATTTCCAAAGAACACATGGTAAGGAAGAATGTGGGTCTTGAGTATGTGTCAGACCTACTTGCTTGGAAAGGAAACTTCTTTAGAAAGTGGGGGAAAAAGGAGTTATTTTTTAAAAAATGGATTTCCAGGAAGCCTTTTTATAGACGATAATAGAGTATACACTCTGAAGACTTGTAAGAGCTTTGAATACCTGATTAATCTATAAAGATTTTTAGATTTCTAAATTAATTTGGTAACTGTGTACAAATTATAGATTTTCAGTGGTGAGGTTTTTAAAGTTCTTCATGAATTCCCTGCAAGATGACAGGTGATATATTAGTCATATAGATGGTATTGGAAGCAATGGTCATCAGCTGCCAGACAGAAAAAAAATAAGTGAAATTTTTGTATCTTTTGCTCCAAATAATGGAAATACAAAATAGTTTAAAGAAAAAGAAGGAAAAACAAAAATAAAAATAAATGTGGACCTTCCAAAAGGAATAGTGGTATTTGATGACTGACTACAAACCACACGGTCCAAGTACATCTTCCTTTCAAGTAGGGAAGCCAGACAGAAGGGCATTTTCTGTTAGCCATAGCACTAGATGAAGAAACTTTCATTTTAAATAATGTAAGAAGCATTGACTACAAGATGTTATAGACGAGTGGCATTGTGGCCGAAAGGGCAAAAAAATAGGAAAGAAAGATGAAGCTTATGAATAATCCAGCCAGGATGATACTGTTTTTCTAACACCAAAGTGTATGGGTATGAGAAAGTGGAAAATATATTATTAGCATATTCAGTGCAATCCCCATTGAAACACCAGTGACATTCTTCGCAGAACTAGAAAAAAATAGTCCTTAAATTCATCTGGAAGAATAAGAGGACCTGAATAGCTAGAGCAATCTTGAGGAAGAACCATGATGCTGGAGACATCACAATACTGGACCTCAAATTGTACTACACAGCTTCAGTAACAAAAACAGCATGGTTATTGGCACCAAAACACACATGAAAACCAGCGGAAGAGAATAAACAACAAAGAAACAAAGCCACATAGATAGTCATTTAATACTCCAGAAAGTTGACAAAAACATACACTGGAGAAAAGAAAGCCTTTTAAAGAAATGGTGCTGGGAAAACTGGATTCCCATATGTAGAATAATGAAACTAGAGCCCTATATCTCACCTTGCACAAAAGTCAACTCAAAGTGGATCAGAGACCCAGAAATTAGACAGAAACTCTACAACTGCTAGAAGAAAATATAGGCTTAGTACTCTAACATACTAATACAGGCACTGACATCTTTAACAAGACTGCAAAAGCTCAGGAAATAAAACCAACAATAAGAGGGATAGCATCAAATTAAAATGTCTACACGGTAAAGGTAATAAAAGCATGAAGAAAGAAACTACAGAGGGGTAAGAAGAACTTTGCCACCTATACTTCAGGCTGGGAATATCCAGAATATATAAAGAACTAAAAAACCCTTAACACTGAAAAAAAAGTCCAATTAATAAATGGACAAAAGAAATAAACAGACACTTCTCAAAAGAAGAAATACAAATGTCTAACAGATATGTGAAAAAATGTGTAACATATCTAGCAATCAGGGATTTGCAAATCAAAACCATAGTAAGATTTCATCTCACTCCAGTCAGAATGGCCAGAGGAAGTCCAGAAAGCCCATAAATATATGAGAAATTGCTCCACATCATTAGCAATAAGAGAAACGCAAATACAAACTTCAATGAGACTCCACCTCATTCCAGTTAGAGTGGCAAAAATGAAGAATACTATTAGCGACAGATGCTGGAGAGGCTGTGGGAAAAGAGGAACACTGTCACATTGCTGGTGGGACTGCAAACTGGTTCAACCACTGTGGAAAGCAGTGTGGAGACTCCTCAAAAAATTAAATCTGGTACTACCTTATGAACCAGCCATTCCACTTCTGGGTATTTTCCCAAAAGACTTAGAATCAGCATATAGAGACATATCAATGTTTATAGCAGCTCAATTTACTATATATGGAACCAACCCAGATGGCCCTCACTCAATGAGTGGATTCAAAAACTTTGGTACGTATATACAATGGAATACTACTTAGCAATTAGAGAAAATGATAGTATGGCTTTTGCAGCCAAATGGATGGAGATGGAAAAAATTATGCTAAGTGAAGTATCCCAATTTCAGAGACTCAAGGGCTGAATGTTTTCTCTCATTTGTGGAAACCAGAATACAACTGGAAGCAGCATGTTAGATGGCTAAGCTAATAATAACCTCAAAATGTATGAATTTTTACACAAACAAGGGGAACCTTGCTTAGGATACCTGGAGACATAGGGAGGGGGACAGAGAGGGGGAGGGATTAGGAAGGATATCTAGGAGAGACTGGAGGGAGGGAGTATGGGGGAATCAACTCAGAAGGAGATTTGTGACCTCCATGAGAGGTCCATTTAACACAGGGGTTCTTTTGGGGAAACATAGAACCATGGGAACCCAAGGGGGGAAACCATGACATGGCATCAGCTTTGGCTAACTATGTTAATATACACTTGTTCTTGATTGTTTGATAATGATTCCCCCTCAATTCTAAGTCCATATTCAATTAAAAAAAAGAATACAAATAATAAGGCTGGAGAGGGTGTGAAGAAAAGGTACACTCATACATTGTTGATGGGAACACAGGTTAGTACAACCATTCTGGAAGTAGTATGGAGATTCCTCAAAAGAGTAGGAATGGAATCACAATGTGACCCAACTACACTATTCCTTTTCATTTATCTAAAAGAACTAAAATCACCATACTATAGTGATACAGCCAAATCAATATTTATAGCAATGCGATTCCCATTAGCGAAGCTACAGAACAAGTCCAGATGCCCGTGAAGAGATAAATGGATAAAAATGTGATATATATGTATATACATATGTATATATGTATATACATATATATACATGTATATGTATATGTACATATATATATGTATATGTATACCTACATATACATACATAATAGAGTTTTACTTAGCCATTTAGTGGAATGAAATTATGGCATTTGCTGGTAAATGGATGGAACTCGAGAACATCATGCTAAATGAAATAAGTCGGATTTATAAAGTGAAAGGTCAAATATTCTCTTTTATTTGTAAAAGCTAGGCTGTGCTCCAGTCTCAAAAACAGAGCAAAAGATCTCATGAAAATAGAAGAGAGATCAGTGGAGTACAGGAAAGGGATCAATGTGGGAGGAAGGAGGGATGGGAAAAGAAAGGAAAAGTGGAATGAAATTGACCAAATTATGCTATGTACATAAATGAATTACCACAGTGAACGTACCTTTATGTATGTCATAAAGCACTAATTAAAAAAATGATAGAAGGAAAACCATTAGAGTAGAGGAAAGGGATCTGAGGTGGGGAGGAGAGAAGGGAAAAGGTAGTACTGGGGACCTAATTAGAGAAAATTATATTCCATGCTTATATAATTATGTCAAAATGAATCCCAATATTATGTATAACTATACTTCACTATAAAAAATGATAAATAAAAATAAGGACATATTATTTATGTAGAATAATTGCCATTCCCTTAAGGAAAACCTGACACCAGGAGTAAATTGTGATAGCAGCAAATGTCCTGATGTCCTGGCTTGCTGTGTTGTGATAGTAAAATGAAATTCCATGGGAAAAGGATGGAAGAGAAAAGCATAATATGTTTCATATTTTCATGCCAATATGACCCAACTTCTACCAACTGGGGCCATCGCAGGCCTTGGCTGTGGAAAGACTGAGGAGATAGTGTTGGGCCAATTCTCCAGTATCTTCAGGGTGTGGGTGGTTGGAGTGGGTAAGCTCAGAACTTTCTCTTTTCCTTTATTCTAATTTCCCAGAAGCAGATTCTCATGAAGTTCTCTGTGGAAGTTCTCTGTGAAATACTGGGAGGAATATTTGGTGGGAGGAGTAAGAGATTATCAACAAGACCTTTCTATGGAAACTTTCTGGTGAGGAGCATGGTTTCTTTCTGTTCTCTGCAATCACGCTGGTGGATACATATCATACCTTAGGGCTTTTCTCAGTTAGTGGATAACCTAAACCTTGTAAATTTTAATCAGCATCAGGAGTAGACCAATGGGAAGTGAGACCGGTCACTTATGCTTAACTCTTTGATCTGGTTCTCTGACTTTACCAGTATAAGAGAGGAAGAACAGAGCTACAAGACCAGGATATGAATGTGGGCAGGTTGTTTGCATAGTACTCAGTACTTGGTGCAGGAGTAAGCCTATTCTCTAAAACTCAATAAATATCTGTTGACTAGATGGATAATTGCTCTCCCTTTCACTGGTAAATCTTGCTCTTTAGTAAATAGTTGATCAAAGATTTGAGGTTTTGGGCTTTTGATCATATCTTCATCCATGAGAGATACAATGGACAATTGTATGGTTGTAAAAAATCATAATATATCTATGAACATGTATCTGTAAAACTTGGTTTTATGGCCATTCAGGTAGCTATCAGAGATATCACAGGATTTCAGGCAAAGTCCAGCTGAAGCCCCACTTAACATTTAAATTTCTTTTAGGATAGCCATGACAAATTCTAATTCAATCAAGGAATCCTTGGCAATCTCTAGATACTTCTTGGGAGTACCATTGATTTCAAGTTTTCTCATTTAAATTATATTCTTGAGACATTTATAATTGGTCATATGATAGTGAAAAGCTATGGTCTCTACTATGCACTTATCATATACCTGACAATGTGACAGATTATGAAGAACCAGGAGGACTATCATATGGTTTCTGACCTCAAGAGTTCCCATGGTTGTTCAGAAAATAAGCAGGACAACAAATAAGTAATATATGTGTTTTATGTTAAAATTATTCAAAGATGCTTAATTCTATGCATTCCAATAATGTTGGGCAACTGAACTGTGAATTAAAGGGTAACACTAGTATTATAGTGTATTTATGGTACCTCCTGGCACATAATAGAAGTTCAATAAATGATTATTGAATGAAAGCGGGCAGGAATTTTGCATGGCAAGTTTAATAAGTTAAAGAATGCAACAGTGTTGTGTTTGGATATGAGATATCTCTGAAAAGCTCATTTGTGAGATGATGCAAGCATGTTCAGAGGTGAAATACTTAGATTATGAGAGCTGGAACCTTAATAGTGGGCTAATGCTCTGCATGGATTAACTGGGTGGTCACTGTAGGCAGGCAGAGCGTGGCTGGAAGAAGTATGTCACTAGGGGCTTGCTTTTGGGGTTTATATTTTTGCCCCTGGTGAGTGGAGCTCTCTGTTTCCTGACTGTCATTGTCCTGAACTGCTTTCCTCCGTCATGCCCTTCTATCATGATGTTCTGCCTCGTTTTGATCCCAGAGCTATGAGTGGCTGACCATGGACTAAATCTTTGAAATGCTGATTCAACATATACTTTTCCTCCTCTAGTTTGTTCTTGTCAGGTCTTTTCATCACAGTGACACAAAAGCTTACTAAAACAAACAGATATGAGGAAAACCACAAATCAGTCATTAGTGAACATTCAAGATGACAAAACACAAATTTGTAATAAAAATCAAATAAAAGACGCATAACCTTGCTACCTCCCATTAAAAATAAATTCAGGATTCTCACACTCTGTAGTGACGTATCCCATTTTGAAGAATGTCTTGCAGCAAGTGTGTAACTGAAATGTAAATAATGCATACGATGTATTTAAAGTGTTTCAAAAAGAAAAAATTAATTTCCTTCTGTTGAGGAATCAAGGTACTTTTAAATGTGTTTAATCTTTTTGGTATTGGAATACATTTACTTTGAGAGACTTAATATTTTGTATGAAATATGAGATAAACAGGAGAAAATATTCTTATAAAAACACATTCTTGTTTTGTTTAGCAAGTTGCATTTACAAGTAATTAGAACATTAGACTTTATACTTATTTCTGAATCATTCGTTTACAGGTGGAATCCATCATTTTTTGTAGAAGCCAAACATGTAAATTGCTTTCTGTTGAGTACAGTATCCTTTCCATGTCAAAGACAGAGCTAGAAGTATTTTTTCAAGGCAGTTGTGTTGGAAACTAACTGATTCCTGGCAAGGCAATAGAGCATTTTGATGTGTTTGGACATTCTGAAAAGTGGGGATACATTTATTGGCTTACTGCATTACCTTGCAGATAATGCCTGTGGAGTTGAAAGGTTACAGGTCTAATTCCCTTTTCCTGAAGTTCTGGAATTTTGAGATAATTCAGTGATAAAGTCTGTTTCCCTCAGAAAGTCCCATAAGCCTGAAATGGAAAGATTGACTTTTTGACCATATACTCTCAGGAAAACCATTTGCCAGGAAAACATGCTGAACCTTCTACATATTGCTTTCAGGCTTCCTTACCTTAAAATATTCTTGGAGCAATTGTTCGTTTCATAGCTACTAAGCTTATCTTCTCAGGGGCTACTGTTGCCAGAAAAGCTAATTTTGTTTTTAAAAATAAAATGTGTACTGCTGTGCCCTAAATGCACAAGAAAGACAAGAGAAAGTGTTTCAAAGGATATAGTTTACAAGTTTCTAGGATGGAAATAAAAGAAGACTGATGTACTTGGCCAGGTAAGCAATGATAATACTGGCAGCATTCAAGGTTGCAGGACATTTATCAGAAATCATCAAATAATTCATTATATAAAAAGTGAGGAGGCAATTCATTTTGAGAAACAACTGAGAGCAATGCAAAGGAAAAGCATGTGTCCCGAAGATTTTTATCACAATTTGAATTTCACTGGAAACTGATTGCTGGCTGGGAGGCAATGGCTTTTGGTGTGTTTGGTCATCATGAAAACTGAGCATGCATTTTTTTTTCACATCCTCATTTTTCAGGTAATGCATCTGAAGTTAAAAATTATAAATAAATAGAAATGTGAAATGTTAGTAAAAATAATTACTGGTACATTAATGGCTTCAATTCTTGGAACTCTGTTAGAGAGCACTTCTACATGCAAACAAGAAACAACTTTTAGAAAGTAAGTCCTAACAGGATAAAAACGGGCTTATCCTTGGTTCCTGAAGTCATTTATTTATTCCCTTGGGCATTCATGCATTTGACAAGAATTTATGTGGTCTATTATGTGTCAGGCAACAGCCCTAGATACACAAAAATAGGTATAAACAAATAGACAAGTTTACATTTTTCTTTTTTTAAATCTCATGGAAATCAATGGTATATATACATACTTATGTATTACTATACTGAGAACTTCTGTGAAGAAACAGTATGGTAGTTAAGGAAATGATGTGCGAAGGTCAGGTCTGACAAGATGTGTCTGGATGTCCTGATATGTGTCTAGAGTGTTAGAAGGAAATTAGTTAGGGAAGACAAGAAGACATCAAATAAATGGGAGGTATTTGTTATGGGATGGAGGAGACTGAGGGAGGATCAGGATTTTAGAGGGAACAGGAGAAGTGTTAGTGGGAAATCAGAAGTGTGTGTTGGATATAGAGAGAGGGACAGTGAGAGAGAGAGAAGCAATTTTTATTTTAATTTTTCATGTGACTTTTATTCCTCCTACACTTTGCTGTGTATGTGGTGCTGAGGTTTGAACTCTCATACTCACACATGCTAGGCAAGCGCCTTAACCCTGAACCACCACTCCAGCCCTTGTGTTGGGTATATTAAGTTGGAAATGGTGATTGGATGTTCAAGTGAATTTATTGAGTGGGCAGTTGAATAGATAGCTTGGTGCTCTGGGAAAGGTCAAGTTTTCAACAGCCTTAGGTCAAGGGAGTCATGTGCACATTATGATATTTGAAGCTACAGGATTGGAAAATATAATCTAGAGAGTGACATTGGCTGCAAATCAAGGAGAAGGCTGAGGATTGAGGTCAGGGTCACTCCAATATTTAAGGATCAGGGTTGCAGCAGCAAAGAATTGGAGCAGGGAGGGCATATCCAGTGTGGTGGGAAGAGAGTCAAGAGCATGTGGTGTCCCAAAGTCAAGAAAGTATGAACTACCTTCTGTGACAAGTGTTGCTGAGAAGGAAAAGAGTCCCGAGAAATGCATTATATTTATCTAAATGGAAAATAAAGTACTTCAGGAAGAAAACACATAATAAAGAATTCAGAGAGAAATATTAATATTATAGTTGGCCAATAAGTCTCTCCATGTCTCTAATGCAAGTTCCCTTTGGAATATTATCTATCATGATTTAGGCCACAAAAAGAGGTATTTACCTTAGAATCTCAAAAGGAGCTTTGTTCTGTGACACAAGAGGCAGTTATATTCAAAGTTTCCAGAGGCTGCCGTCCAAAGCCATTTGATACAGCTTAAAATCCCTGCCTTCCATCCCCTCCCACAGCAGGCGTTATTTTGTGTAAAACATGTCAATACCTGTCAGATCGGCCAACATCCTTCTTCAGGTTGGCACCACCCCTTGCTGGGATGGCTACAGGGCTGCAGCTACTCCTCTGTTAGTACTGAGAAGCAGCCACCAAGGTGAGATTCAACATAGAAGAGACTGACTGGGGGGAATTCCTATGAGGGACAGAGGGGGAGGGAGCAGATGTAGGCAGAACCTTCAGGCCTTGAGGCAGGTCTAATACTGTGCAAAAAGAGGGAGGGCAAAAACCTCTCAGATCGTGAGGTAGTTCTAAAACAGTTTCGATTAGCATAGTGATGAAAACCCAGACAAAGTTGCCCATTCGAGGACTCCCATATCCTAAAGAAATCAGTCAACAGTAGTACTGTACCATATCTTGCATTACAGGAGTTCACTGGGGTTGGGGGAACAGATGAAGATGGGGATTGATGGAGTTTTGGCTGCAGCTCAATTGTGGTATTGGGGCTCTAGTTGGAGGTCACAGCTAAAGCTGTCAATCAACTAAGATCCCCACAGCAAATTTGTTTAAAGGTAATTGAATTTAGGATTGGAATAATTTAAATTCAGAAATCCAGAGAAGCCCTACTGAGCTGAAGCGTAAACCTCTGTGGAAGTACCAGTGGGATGTTTCCTTCATCTCTGTGCAGGAGTCTTGAGGCTGGTTTTGAGAGTACTAGAAACATTGGAAAGCAGATGCAGAGCTGTTGAAGGGAAGAACTGCTTCTGTCAGGGTGACACACATGGCTTCCAGGAGCTGCAGTGGACAGGAGGTCCTCAGAAATCGAAGAGAAAGAGTAGGTCCACTTCTTTCCTTCAGTCTTGAAGTCCTCCTGCAGAGCCCCTCTGTGAGAAGCCAAAGTGGGGAGGAGACATTAAGCCGAAATGTGATCTGTAGAGTCTCAATGCAGTGTCACAAGGCAGGGTAAAGAAGGGTTTGGGACCTCAGGGATAGTAAGTTAACATCTTAATATTTGTTTCTAGTACTCCCAGAATTAGAACCAGGGTGCTTTCTTGTAGAAAGAATGCCCCTTGACCCTTTCTTTGACTCTTGATTTCTGTTACTTAGGCCTCACCCCCTTCAACCTCGGTGTTCTTCCAGATCTCTCAGAAGAGTTTGGCAGCCCCTTTAGGAGGTGTCTCCCTCAGATGTTTTGGCCATGAGATTCTACAGTTTACTACCAAGAAAGCACTAGGAGCAGGCAGTTTTTTCCTGCATTTTCCTCAAGGCACTGCACATTGTAGGTGTTTATTAAATGTTCTTGAACTGACAGACGTGACTCAACAGTCCTAGACCATGGGATGTGTGTGCAGAGGTCATTTACTGAGGGGATTTACAAACCATGTTGAAGACTCTCTTAACTGACCAGATACTAAATATTTTAGACTTTGCAGGCCCAGAGACAAAATCACGGGTCTTAAGTAAGTACTTATTTAAATATTTATAACAGAGTTGCCCAATAAAGCATTGCTTGATGTAAGTATACCCCAAAACAACATTAGAGAGACACTCAGAAATCATTTGTTGTTTTTCTGAAGTTCAAATTTAAATTAGCATCTTGTATTTTATTGAAAAAAGTTGGCAAACTTATATAATATTTTAAAATATGGTTGTTCAAGAATGTGAAAATCATTCTTGGCTCACAGGCCATAAAAAGTAGGAAGCTGGAAGTCTGGGCTCAGGATTGTAGTTTGATGATTCCAACCTACTCTATCATTCAGAGTACAGTTCCAGTAGGTAGAAGCCATATAGGGACTTAAGTGTTTCAAAATAATGGGAATAGTTGGAAGAGGAATTTTACATTGAACCTCTAGGAATGAGCCCCAGAACACCTTCTGGAACTGATTGGCCAAGGACACAACTGTTCTGGTCTCTGTCTCTACTATGGTCTTTAACCTCTAGGAGGTCTGTTGGCTTTCAGAGAGTACTTTACCATTTTCCTGTGATAGGAGAATCAGAAGCCACTATAAGAACTGTTGATTACACAACCACAATGTCTTCTTATCAGCACTTGCTCATTATGTTTCTAATACTTCTTCCTCTTTTTCTACTTAATTGAATTCTGAATTTAAATTCAGTGCATGTGCATCTGATGGGCAGCCATGCCCAGAGCAGTAGCTGCAAAGTTTCTGAGAAATCCAGGTTTTAGTTTTCCAGCCTCTGAGAATATGGAAAGCTGAGGAGGAAAGGAACAGATGTGATGTGAAACAATCCTGTTTACCACATCTTCCTTCCTCCTTCCTGATCTTCTCTTAGCTTTCTCAATACGTGGGCCCGCACTGTGTGGGAGATTATGACTTGGATCTCGGAAACATGGGTCAGGTCTGCAGTGCTACACCAATGAACATAAATGAACATAAATGTTTTGCTCTCCATTCTGAATCTTCATCATTTCTCTCTTTTAGGAAGGATACAGCACCTTTGTTCCTTTTGGCTTTATTTACTACAGTTGATAACTCTCTAAATCTTGTGATTTGTTTTTCTTTTTTCTTTGTCTTTATGACTCCAGTCTTTCCATTTAAACTGTTTAGGAATATTATTCTTTTTCAATCAGATACAAATAGAGCATAAAGACAAGGTACCAGAGACAAAGCTGAACTCAAGCAAAACTGAATGAAAAATTCAAATGAAACATAAGCTTTTTATGCATGATTTATACTTGATATAGTTGATTCATAATGACAACCATTAATAGACTTTTAGAGAATTTGGACAGAATTTGAAGTTACACCCTTTCTCAAAATATCCTCATACAATTCAGTTAATCTTCTCCCCCTCCTACTCACCTTCTCCTCCCCCTCATTCTCCTTCTTCCTCCTCTCTTTCCCTTCTCTCCCTCTCTCTCTGTTTCCCCTTCCTACTACCACTCATCCTCTTTTGTTTCCTCCTCTGTCCAGAGGAAAGCTGTTTATCTTTCCTACAGGACTAGGCTAAGCCTTCATACTATGCTGTGCATTCCATTTCTTTCCAATTCTTTCTTGCCTTACTTCAGCAATTATTCCTCCCCCATCCCAGGCCCAGTTATCTTTACTTACCCTTTCCTGGAATTTTCCTCTTCTATGCTTAGAAGTGCTTTGGCTATTCTGGGTTTCATATTGTTCCTAATGAATTTGAGAATTGATTTTTCTATATCTTCAGTGAATGCATTGGTATCTTGATGGGGGATTGCTTTGAGTCTTTACAGAGCTTTTGGCAGAATGACCATTTAACTGTATTGATTCTGCCTAACAAAGAACATGGGATGTCTTTCCATCTTCTCAGGTCTTTGTCAATTTCTTTCTTCAATGTTTAATAGTTTTCATTGTAGATGTCTTTTACTTCCTTTGTTAAATTAATTCCCAAGTGTTTTACTCTTTTTGAGGTTATTGTGAAAGGGATGGATTTCTGTATTTTTTTCTTTGGTAGAATTGCTGTTACAGTATAGGAAAGCTCATGATTTATGGGTGTTGATTTCATTTCCTGCCACTTTGTTGAATTCATTTATAAGCTCTAGAAGTCTCCTGATAGAGGTTTTTTTTTTTTTTTTTTGGTCTTGTAGGTATAGGATCATATCATATATCATCAGCAAATAGAGATAGTTTAACTTCTTTGTATATTCAAATTCCTTTGATTTCTTTCTCTTGTCTGATTACTCTGGCTAGAGTTTCAAGGACTAAATTGAATAAGAGTGATGAGAGCAGACATCTTTGTCTTCTTTCCCAGTTTAGTGGAAATACTTTCAGTTTTTCTCCATTAAATATAATGTTGGCTGTGGGTTTGTCATAAATGGCCTTGACAAAATTAAGGTAAGTTCCTTTGATGCCTATTTTCTCAAGAGTTTAGATTATAAATGGGTGTTGGATTTTGTCAAAGGCCTTTTCTGCATCAACTGAGATGATCATATAGTTTTTTGTCATTAATTCTGTTTAAGTGATGTATTACATTTGTTGATTTGCATATGTTGAACCAGACTTGCATGCCTGGAATGAAGTCCACTTGATTGTGATATATTATCTTTTTGATGCAGTTTTGGATGCAGTTTGCTAGGATTTTGTTAAGGATTTTTGTGTGTATGTTCATCAGGGATATGGGTTCGTAGTTTTCTTTTCTTGATGTGTGTTTATTGGGTTTTGATATCAGGGTTATGGTTGCACTATCAAAAGTGTTTGGGAGGGTTCCATCCTTTTAAAATTTATGAAATAGCTTACTAAGAAGAGGTATTAATTCTTCTGTAAAGGTCTAGTAGAACTTAGCTGAAAATCTATCAGGTCCTGTGTTTTTCTTTTTTGGAATGGCTTTGATTGCTGTTTCATTTTTTCTACCTGGTATTGGTCTGTTAAGTTATCCAATATGTTTCTGCATCAGTTTGGGAATGGTGCATTTGGCTAGGTAATTGTCCACACCCTCCAGATTCTCCAACTTGGAGAAGTATTGTTTTTCAAAATAGTTTCTGATAATCCTTTGAATTTCAGTTGAGTCACTGGTAATGTCCCCATTTTCTTTTCTGATTTTGTTGATTTGCTTAATTTCATTCTTTCCTTTGGTGAGGTTGACTAGGGGTTTGTCAATTTTATTTATTTTTTTCAAAGAACTAACTTTTTGTTTCATTGATTCTTTATATTGTTTTTTTGTTGTTCTCAATTTCATTGATTTCAGCTCTGATCTTTATTATCTGTCTTTTACTAGATTTGGGATTTCATTGTTCTTCTTTTTATAAAGATATGAGGTGTAGTACAAGTTTATTTAGGCTCTCTCCTGATTTTTGATGAATGTACTCAGTGCTATAATTTTGCTTCTTTTTTTTTTAAAGGGGTGTAGGTAAGAGTAATCACTTTATTATTTATTTTTGTTCAACATAGTCTTACATATTGGAGGGAATCATTGTTATATAATCATGCTACATGGATATTGGCAAAGTAAGTTAAGGCCAATCCTAGTCCAGAATCTCCCTCCTTCATACTCTCCCTGCTCTCATGACTTCTCTGCATTACTTCCAAATTGTAGATAGAATTAAACATAAATGTGTATTAATTTTGAAATCTCTGAGTTTCTCTGCCTGCCTGTGTATGGCTGGGCTTCTCATGGGAGTCAAGAGTTCCCAGTTGCATTGATACCCCCAGCCCCTCTCTCCCTGCCTTGACTCCCTACCTTTTCCCCCCACTTTTTTTTATGGTTCCCTCTGCTTATGTGAAATTTCACCTATGTTGAGATTATTGTTTACCTCTTAAGAATGCTTTCTACTGTCCCAGAGGTTATGATATGTTGTTGTGCCTTCATTTTCATTTATTTCCAAGAAATTCCTTGATTTCTGTTCTCGTTCTCATTTCCTCTTCAAACTATTCTTCATTTAAGATGGTATTCAATTTCTATATTTTTAATTTATGTGCTTTGTTATTTTTCTTGTGTTAATTGCTAGGATCATATGATTGTGGTCTGATAGGATACATGGGGTTATATAAAATTTTTGTATTTGCTAAGATTACCTTTGTGGACTAAGGTAAGTTTTATTTTGGGAAAGGATCCATGTGCTGCTGAAAGAAATGTAAACTCAGATGATTTGGGATGGAATATTCTGTAAGTGTCTGTTTGGTCCATTTGATTTATAGTGTTGTTTAGGCTGGAGACTTTGTTGATTTTTTTGTTTTGATGATCTATCCATTGGTGATAAAGATTTATTAAAGTCCCCCAATATTATTGTGTTGAGATCTACAAATCGTTTAATATCATGGAGTAATTTTTTCAACATATTTGGAAGTTTAAGTGTTTGGTGCATAAATGCTAACTA
>PVKS010026519.1:0-28567 GCA_004027875.1 Aplodontia rufa | reverse complement strand
ACACTTCGTTGTGTATGTGGTTCTGGAGTTTGAACCACACCCTCACGCATGCCAGGCAAGCACCGAAACTGCTGAGCCACTACTCCAGCCCCTAGAGAGGGTCTTCTTAAGTTATTTAGGGCCTCACAATGTTGCAGAGGCTGGCCTCAAATCTCTGATCCTCTTGCCTCAGCCTCCTCAGCCTCTGGGATTACAGGCATGTGCTACTGTGCCCAGGTAGTGACTAGATATTAAGGTTGAGGAACCTGAGTTACTGTGTTCATGGCTGAGAGGTCCTGTGGGTATAATGTTCAGTCACACAGCCAAGGCCTGATGGGCAGCTTCTAATTTCAGCTCTAACACTTCCTGTGTGCCAAAGTTGCCTCAGACTCCTTTTTAATTTAATTTATTCTTACTTTATTTATTTATTTATTTTTGGTACTGGGAATTGAATCCAGGGGTGCTTAACCACTGAGCAACATCTCCAGCCCTTTTTGTATTTTATTTTGAGACATGGTCTTGTTAAGCTGCTTAGGGCCTTGCTAAGTTGCTGAGGCTGGTTTTGCACTTGCGATCCTCCTGCCTCAGCCTCCTAAGTCACCACCACGCCCAGTCCTATTTATTCTTATTTTAAATTTTCTTTATGCAGTGCTAGGGATGGAACCTAAGGCCATGAGTGTGCTAGACAAGTGCTCTACTGTCGAGCTTTTCCTAGCTCAACCTCATTTTAAAAAAGCAAGGGCTGGAGCGGTGGATCAGTGGTTATGGTGCTTGCCTGGCATGTGTGAGGATGTGGGTTCTAAACCCCAGCACCACTACACAATGAAGTGTCGGAGCAATGAAAGCCACATGAAAAACTAAAGCAAAAATTGAATCTGTCTTTCTCTCTTCCTCTCACTGTCCCTCTCTCTTAAAAAAAACAAAACAAAACAAAAGCTCTTTAGTCATAGAAATGTTTAAATACATACAAGAGAAAATATTATAATAAAACCCTTTGGCTGGGCATAGCACACACCTGTAATCCTAACTATTTGGTGACTAGGGCAAGAGGATCACAAGTTTGAGGCCAACCTGAGAAATTTAGAGCGATCTTGCATAAAAATAAAATTTTAAAAAGGGCTGGAGGTGTAGCTTAGTGGTAGAAGCACTTGCCTAGCATATGGGAGGCCCTGGGTTTAATCCTCAGTACCAAAATAACAATCTCCCCGCACAAAGAAAAATTTTTAATAAAAATGTGATTAAAGTACTTGCTGATTCACCTGTAATTTTTAAGAAATAATAGAGAAAGATCCCTTGTATACTTTCCTGTTTTCCTAGTGGAAAGCTTTTTTTTTGGTGGTGTTTGGATCGAACCCAGGGCTTCACACTTGTTAGGCAAATGCTCTGTCCTGCCATTGCCAACCCCAATGATAACATTTTGCAAAACTCTATTACCACACTCAGGATATTAACATCCATACCATCTACCAATCTTGCACTTCCCAGTTTTGTACTCATTTGTTTCTGTCTGCTTGTGTATTAAGGACGATACAACTTTATCACCTGTGTTCCTGTATCAGCCTCCAAAGACAATGAACATCCCCAACACCAAAGGATCCCTAGTGTCACCTTCTATCACCACACCCCCCCTCCTCCTGCCTCCTCTGCCACTTACCATCAACTTTTGGAAACTGTAATTAGAAACAATGATATTGCAGCCTTTGAAGGTAAATGGATGGCTATGGAAGAAATTGTGCTGAGTGAAATCAGCATAACCCAGAGAACCAAGGGTCGAATGTCTTCACTCATCTGTGGAGGCTGGAGCTAGACCCTGGCCATTGAGAAAGGAGGTCTATTATCATGTGTTAAATTAGAATAAGGTGAGGGTTGGGGATTTAGCTCAGTGGCAGAGCGCTTGCCTAGCAAGTGCAAGGCCTTGAGTTTGGTCCTCAGCGCTGAAAAAAAAAAAATTCAGTTAAGGTGTAATGTCACACAACCTAAGGCATTGGTAGCGATGTATTGGGAAGCAGGGTGGAGGGATAAGGGTGGGTAAACTGGGGGGGACTTTTGGGGGTAAATCTAATTTTCAGAATTTATATACATATATTATTTCGTTAGAAGCGTGTTTGATTGTTCAACAAATAAATTTCTGAATAAAATAAACACTTGGCAACTGTTTCTAAAATTCTGCATGAATGGAATTATACAACATATAATTTCTGGGGATTGACTTTTTTCGCTCAGCATAATTACCAGGAAATTCATCTAAATTGGTGCATCTTGTCAATAACTTGTTTCTTATTTTTGCTTATTACTATTCTCTTGTAAGAAAGCACCATAGTTTAATGATTTATTTGTTGAAGGATATTTGGTTCATTTCCAGTTTTTGGCTATTATTAATAAAGCTGCTATGAACATTTGTGCAAAGATTTTCAAATTCCCAGGGATATGAAATTTAGAGACCAGATTTTTTGGTAGGGGGGTAGGAGTGCTCTTTGAATCTGTCATTGTTTCTAAGGACTTTTCTTTTTCTTTCCCTTTTTTTTTTTTTTTTAAAGAGAGAAGGACAGTGAGAGAGAGAGAGAATCAATTTTTGAGTTTTTTCACATGGCTTTCGTTGCTCTGACACTTAGTTGTATACGTGGGTGCTGGGGTTTAAACCCGTGTACTTTCGCATTCTGGGCAAGCACTGTAACCACCTCTAACGACTTTTCAATTGAAAGAATTAGAATAAAGATTTACAACTAAGGTAAAATATACCATGAATTCAGATGCTTCTTATCCAAATTCAAGACTGCACGGATTTTGTGTAATATCATTCATTGATTTTACATCTCCTCCACTAAAATTCCATACATATTTTCACTTCTTATCAACAAGACTACTAAAAACGATTTAAGATTTTATAGCAGTTAAAAAAATGTCAATTACTTGGGCTGGAGCAGTGGCTCAGTGGTTATACTGCTTGCCTGGCATGCGCAAGTATTCGAGTTCAAACCCCAGCACCACGTACACAATGAAGTCTCAGAGCAACGAAAGCCATGTGAAAACTTAAAATAAAAATTGATTCTGTCTCTCTCTCACTGTCCCCTCTTTAAAAAAAAAAAAAAGTCAATTACTTTTGTTCTCTAGGTAGATGGGGATGTACAGATTTTGTTTTGTTTTGATGCTGCTGGTGATTGAATCCTTACTCCCTTTATCAATCAAGTAAATCTTATTCCTGACTTCAGCAGGAAAGCTTTTAGTTTCATCATTGAGATCCTTCTGTAAAACCCTCTTTATTGGGGCTGGAGCTGTGGCTCAGCGGTTATGGCGCTTGCCTTGCATGCACAAGAACACAAGTTCAAATTCCAGCACCATGTACACAACGAAGTGTTGGAGCAACGAAAGTCACATAAAAAACTAAATAACAGGCTGGAGCGCTTGCCTGGTAAGCATGAGTATGCAGGTTCAAACCACAGCACCACAAACACAACAAAGTCGGAGCAATGAAAGCCACATGAAAAACTAAATAAAAAATTGTTCCTTTCTCTTTCACTTTCCCTCTCTCTTAAAAAAAAAAGCTAAATAAATTGATTCTGTCTCTCTTTAAAAAAAAGAAACCCTCTATTTGTTTAGTAAAATGTGGGCTACTGTATCCCATTGTCACAGGAAAATGTGTACCCACGAAAGAAAATTTAAAGTCAGACACCAAAAGACATGCAAGGGAATTTATTGTGAGACAGAGGTGAATATAAATTAAAAGCAAAGTAAGGCTCAAGCAGAAAGCACTCTCAAGAGAGAGTGGGCCGTCTCTGAGCAGAAAACCACCAAGGAGACAACATTGCTGCCAAATTTATTGCTGTTTTATGGTTGATTTGAAAATTGGGGTCCTCCTTCAGCAGCCTTCCCCAATCAGGTGGTCAACCCCTCCTTCACGTGGGTGTGGAGTTTTTGACCTCAGTTGGTCCTCTCTGGAACTGTCATGGTGGCATCCTATTTACGGGAGCTTCATCTACAAGTCAATTCCACGTTACTGGGGGCACTGGGGTCAACAGCCGTCAGGAGCTACCTCAGTGGGCCTGTGCTACTAAAGAATATCTGTTTGTGGGGCTGGAGCAGCGGGTCAGCGGTTAAGGTGCTTGCTAGGCATGGAAGAGGATGCGAGTTCAAACCCCAGCACGGACACAGCAGTGTCAGAGCGAGGAAAGCCACACGAAAAACTTAATAAAACTGACTTTTTTTTTTGATCTCTCACACACTGTTTCTCTCCCTCTCTTAAAAAAACAAAAACAAACAAAACAAAACAAAAACAAACAAACAAAAAACCCCCCACTCCTTCAGCTTCTAGTTTTATCTTAACCTTTACGGCTCCTATCAAGAGAAAATCCCATAGATTCTTTGTTCTCGAGGCATTCTCCCGCCCCCTAGCCTCTTGCTTTTGTTTCTCCTCAAAGTTTGTGTGCAGGTGTTTTATTTACTTATCTGCCTTGGCAGGAGCGTAACCTGCGACGTTGCGCATGTTTCGCCGCCCGCTGCAAGCACTGCCTGCGACCTCCCACAGCGTTTCCCGGCAGGGTAAAAAGCTGACTGGTGGCGCACGAGCCATCCGTCCGCTGCAGGGAAGCCTCAAGGGTCCTGGGTCCAAGCTACTACGTTTTACCCAAGAACCAACTCCCAGAACCGAGGCGCACCCGCCCCAGGAACGTCCACCGGTCTCCCCGCCTGGAGGTTTGGGGTCGGCTTAAACACAAAACTTAAAAAGCTGCACCGAGCATACAGTTATTTATTTTACACCAATCCACATTTTAGGTAACTCTCAAAGCGAAGTCACCAAATGCCGCAAGAACGGCTGAGTGCCTGGAGGGACCCTGGGCCGGGTCAAGCGCGCCTCCACTGGTTCACCGATGCCTGGGTCGGAGTTCGGTGGTGACGGAAGCCGGGGACGTTGCGGAGGCACCGAACCGGGAGGTCTAGTTGCCGCTGCCCCTCTTGGCGACCCTAAGAGAGGAGTAACACACTCGGGACCGCAGCACAGGCCGGGAGAGGACCCAGACTGCTAGAACGTCGAAATCCGAGTTTTCGAAAGGAGAAGTGGTCCTGACGAGCACTCGTAGGACTTCCGGGGCTTCAGCTTAACACCTCGCCTCAGGGGCCGTGCCGGGGACGGAAGTCCGCCAGAGCCTGGGGGCGGAGCAAGGGAACTGACACCGACCGAGCGCCAATAGGCGGGGAGGGGTGTTGTCCCCGCCCCCGTGGGAGGGGCTAACGGTTGCCTGCCGCGGCGTCGGGGAGGGACGCGGGAGAGGAAGTGAGGCTGTGTCCAGATGCTCCTAGGTCCCTGCAGCATTCCCGCGATGAGGGGCTGTGGGGAATCAGAGCTGGAGTTCGTGGAAGGGCAAGAGGCCGTGGAGGCCCCGGGGCCACCCCCAGAACCCCGTGCCCAGGAGCCCCGAGCCCCAGTGCCCGAACCCGGCCTGGACCTGAGTCTGAGCCCGCGTCCCGAGAGCCCCGAGCTGCGGAACAGTCCCAGGCGGCGGAAGGGGCGGGCGGAGCGGCGGGGCGGGGCTCGGAGGGGGCGGCAGGTGAGCGGGGCGAAGGCCTGGCACCCCGGCCCGCCAGCAGCCCGCCGCGCGGCCCTTCACATTCCCACTCTCTGCCCCAGGTCCGTTTCCACCTGGAGCCGTCCTCCCCTGCCCGGGCCGAGCCGCTCCCCGCGGCCACTGCCCTCAGCGACAAGCCCGCGGCGCCGCAGGAGCTGGAGGCGCCCACCCTGCAGAGCAGCCTAGCCCTGAGCCTGGAGCTGCAGGCGGCGCGGGCCGCAGCCGTGGGCCAGTTTGATGCCGCGAAAGCCGTGGAAGAGCAGCTGAGAAAGTCGTTCCAGATCCGCTGCGGCCTGGAGGAGAGCGTGGCCGAGGGTGAGCGGGGCGAGCAGCCGGCGCGGCGCGGGAGTCGGAGGGAGGGATGCCGCTCACCCCCAAACCCCTGCGCTCTCAGGGCTGAACGTCCCGCGTTCCAAGCGGCTCTTCCGGGACCTGGTGAGTCTGCAGGTGCCAGAGGAACAGGTTCTCAACGCTGCGCTGAGGGAGAAATTGGCGCTCCTGCCGCCGCAGGCCCGGGCCCCGCCCCCGAAGGTGAAGGAGCCGGGCCGTGGACTTCCTGGCGTTCCCCTGCCCTCGCGAATTCTCCCGCCTCCCGGAGGGTAACCTTGCTTTGGGCCCCAACTCCGACAGGAGCCTCCAGGATCGGGGCCAGACATGACCATCCTGTGCGACCCGGGCACGCTGTTTTATGAGTCTCCGCACCTGACCCTGGACGGACTGCCTCCTCTCCGGCTCCAGCCTCGGACCCGCCCCTCGGAGGACACCTTCCTCATGCATCTGACACTACGGCGGTGGGAGGCTTAGACCTCAAAGCTCCTGGATTGCTACTTGCATATTTTTGTATGTTAAAAACTTTTTCAGAATAAAGTGTTTCTTCTAACCAATGGGACTCTCTTTGGCAGCCAGGATGGGGCTAAAAATCCTTCACGTAAGCTGCATGTTGGAAGCTGTCTTAGTAGGGAGTTTTTTGGCCCTCACTTTGACAGCTTCCTCATTAGGAAGTTTCCTCTTTAGGGGCTAGATCTCCACCCACTGCCTAGGTCCCTTCACTTCAGTCACAGCCACCACCACCTTTATACCACTTAACAGATTAGAGACTAGGTTAGGCACGGATAGAGGTAGAGCACTACCTGTACCTTCCGTTTGCTGTCTCCTTTCTCTGGCCAAGATTGGTGCTCATCCACAGGCCTACACCTCATCCCCCTCGAAGTCTTTGTCTTTCTGCTTCTTTGAGAGCTTTCTTGCCTCAAAGTATTATTCTGTTTCCACAGAAACCCAACTCACTGTGAGAGTGGTAGAGCATGTGCTTAGCAAATTCACAGGGCTCTGGGTTCAATCCCCAGCACCAGACCCCACAAAATTCTTCAGATTTCCACTTACCCCATTAGATTTTTATGTATGTTAAAAACTTTAAGTGAAAAAAGGCACCTACAACCCCAAATGTAGGTTTCAGCCTATTACAGTTTGTGGAGGCCTTCCCTTTACCTGTCCCAAGGGAGCTTCCAGCTTTCATCTTGAAGAGCCTTGCCCATCTTAGTTACACTTGATCCAAGAATGCTCAGTATTTGTTCAATGCTCCAGTAACCCTTGACAAACCACTGAAGAACTTCATGTTAATTGTCTTGATTCCATGGCAGGAAAAACAACAACAACAACAACAAAAAACAAACAAAAAGGGGTTCTAAAGCATATCATTGCCTCTGGGCCAAAAGTGCCTTTTTCTAAATCAGCTGTTAAGACCTCCGAAGCCAGCCTTCTGTCCAAAACTCCCACAAAAGTATTTGTCAACAGGTTTTTGGAGGAGGGATGTTGGACTCTTCAAGTTGCACATCATAATATGCATCACATTCCTTTCTGCATCAGGGGTTCTGTGTAACCCAGTGTAGAGTGACTAGCATCCAGCAATCCTCCCATCAAACTTCTTTCTTTTCTTTGAGACTCTAGGGTAGGAATAGGTTCTGCTGGGTTGGACCATCCCTTCCCCTGCTAGAAAGAGCCAGATACAGGTTTGAGGGGCCACTGCCCTAGACATTAAGTTTATTGTGCTGTTCTCACATTCCAAACCCAGCCCCCTCTCACTGGGGGAGAGCCAAAGGAAGGATTTTCACAGTACCTGTGTGCCTCCCTGCCAAACTTCCCCATCTAAACCTCAGTCCATCTATTCATGGTCCACTGAAACGCAGCTAGGGACAAGGGCTGAGGAAAAACAGGAATCTCCTTTGAAGAACAGGAGCAAAGAGTTCGAGGATTTGACACTCCTCACTTCCCATGTCCTACAGAAAAGAGGTCAGCAAACAGTCCATGCCATCCAGCCCAGCAGGCTGGGGGAGAAGACAATGATGGTAACTCCAGCACAGCTGGGTTTTGCTGCTCAGGTGCCAGATGTGTGGGCAGGAGGCTGGGGCAGCAACTTAAGGAAAGTTTTCTTTGCAGATCCAAGAAAGGAAATTATTTTTGGAGTCAGAAAGAAAAGACTTTGAGCTGCTTTCCTCCTTCCTCAGGTCCTTAGGAGCAGCAAGACCAGCCTCTTCACACTTTCTGTTCAGGAGCCACTTAGTGGCTGGGGGAACGGGCCTTGTGGAACAGATACACAGGACGCTGGAAGCCTGAAGGGGAAGAAAATAAAATCAGGAGGCAGGGTGGCAGGACCTCAGGACTCTCCACCAGTTCTGCACCCATTCAGCCAGGATCAGCCTCCCCCAACTAGAAGAATCAACCATACCTTTGGAGGTGCTGTGGGGTGTGGCCACGAGCTCATAGCCAGAGAAGCCCACCTCTGGGGATGTCAGGTAGGAACTGAATTGTTCTGGCTTCAGTTGGATTCGATAGTAATTCTTACAGATTGTTTCCTGGGAAGAAAGACAGGGAATTACTTCTGCTTGCCATCTCCTTCCTCTGGCCAAGACTGGCTCTCATCCATAGGCATACTCCTTGTCCGCCTCAAAGTTGTCTTTCTGCTTCCTTGAGACCTTTCTTGCCTCAACTAAAGTATTATTCCCCATTTCCACAGAAACCCAACTTACAGTGAGAGTCTTCCTCTTGCCATAGGATGACCATGGTTGGGGCTCCAGGACCAGGATGCCCCCAGGGCGTAGGTGCCGGTAGATCCGTCGGAACATGCGCTTCAGTCCCTCATCTCCCCAGTTCAGATGCACCCACTTGGTGAGGCTGAGGCAGAGCACCACATCATACTCAGCTCTTTGGGCCTCCACTAGCTCATCTCGATCCAGCACATAGTTACCCTGAAGGCAAGAATTGGGGGTGAGGTCTACGCAGGGAAAAGAACCACCACTGGCCCTTGTAACTGCTCTGCACTTTCAAATCCTTCCTTCACTCTCACACTCTTCTTGGACACTCCTCCAAATGGTGCCTTTCTTTGTCATTTTCCCTTTACACCTTCCTGGGTCTCCTTGCTACTGGTGGTAAATCAAAACAAGCTCAAAAGGGAGCTTGGTTAATTTTAAACTGAGCAAATTATCCACCAGATCTCCCCACCTGGGGTCAAATTGCAGCAACAGACTGCAGGGGCACTCAGGACCCTGTTCTGTTTATTCCCACCTACAAACATGGCAAGGGACCTAGTCTAGTGTTCAGGAGACCTGTGAGTCCTTCCCTAAAGTTGGGGCTGGCAAAATGTCAGGCCAATTCTTTCCTTGCTGAGAGAAATCAAGAGCCACAGGCCCTAGGAAACCTAAATAAGCTCATCACCACCCTCTGGAAAGTCCTTTCTCTAGCTTAGCTAACATGTTGGCAAACATTCCTGCAGATGGCCTAACTGGACTGTTTTATGAGAACAGATGCTCTGCCAGGCTCAGTATTCTCCCCTCCCTGCAAAGGAGTCTGTTTTTCCCCTCCCACTACCTAGGGTCAACGAAAGAAGAAGAGATCTAAAGCCAAGTTACTTAGGTTCCCAACCAATGACTTGTCAAAGAACTCTGTATCTAGGGAAACAAAAGAAACTGATGCAAACAAGGTCCCTACCAAAGGACAGAAACTACAAATGGAAGTCTGTCACTAGTAGTATTCCTCCAAGACATTCCTCATTGGAAAACAACTCTCATGCTCCCTCAGTAGGTTTAAGGACAAGGGTACATCTGGACTGAATCCTTTAGAGTGGCAGCAGCTGCAATAAAGGGAAGGTAGAATGGCCTAGCAGTCCAGTCCACCCAACATGGGTGTGGGGTGGTGGTAAACCCCTATGTTGGGGAAGAGATCCTAGCAGTCACAAGAATGACCCCAGGTTCAAGTTCCAAGGTAAAGATCCCACCTTTCTGGTTCATAGGAGGGGAGAGACACCCAATATTAGTCTCACTTGCCAATCCACACCTTTCTCTTGAGGAGCTAGTTCTTAGGAGTGGATGCAGGATAATATTCAAGGGCATAACCTTCCTGTGCTACAATCCCATTTCATCTTCATATTCCACCCCCTATTCCAAGAGTCCTGGGACCCTCTTACCGTGACGAAGACAACATTGTTGGGGAAGACAGATGTGTCCGCTCCATCCAAGGACAGGTGGGGTGCAGCAATGGGCCCACGGCTGGCTGTCAGTGATGCTGGGAAACAGCTTCTCTTTCGGACAGCGGCAGTCCCTTCCTCACTCTCTGCCCCTGGGTCCCCCTCAGAAGTCTGGGGTTGGAGACGCAGTGCCTCAGAAAGGTAGTGTCGGATATTTTGGCGGGCTGAGTGGATGAGCTGGGCATCGATGTCCAGCCCCACCATGCGGGAAGGGCCCCACTTGCAGGCAATGCTCAGGGTCAGATGGCCCACATTGCAGCCCAGATCTAGAACGTCCCGGCCACGAAACCATTCAGGCTTCAATACCCGAAGGCGAACATCCTCACAGGAAGGATTGCGGTACCCATAGTACTTGGTGTAATTCCCATACTGGAACTTGCGCTGTTGCTTTTTGAAGCCTGCTGCTGGTAGTGGGTGGTGGTGGTGATGGCGGCCTCCCCCACTCCCTCTGCCCTTTTCCTTGGAACCTCTGCCTCCCCCCCTAGCCCCTGCCTCTGACTTGCTGGAAGTCCTGCGACGTTTGCGATGTCGGGAGGAGGAAGACGAGGGTGCAGAGGTAACTGAGGCAGCTGAAGGGGCTGAAAGGGAGCCTGAGGGACCCTGTAGGGCAGATGGAAGGGGAGACACGACCTCATCCCTGCAGTTGATGGCTGTGTTGAGTTCATATGGTTGGGGGGCATCCCGATTCTGGCCCCTAGGCCGCTGCTGCTGTGTGGTGCCCTCCCCATGGAGTGAGGGGGTAAGGGGAGCTGTAGGCAGCACAGCATGGCTATCGTTCCCTCCAGATGCCTGCTGCTGCTGGTGGTGCGGTCCCCGGTGCCTATGCCGCTTGCGACCAGTCTTGAGTGGCGAAGCAAGAACTACTTGGGCCTCATCAGTGCAAGTATTGAGACTGAGCGGGTCAGTGATATCTTTGGGGATGAGGATCTCCACTGGATCTCGCCCCTTGGCCGGAAGTGGGGATGACTTAGGGGTCTCCGCATTGAGTGCTCGACTCACTTCCTCATCCAGGAGGCTATTCAGGTTCAGGGGATCAAAGATATTGCCCCCCAGGAGGAAATTGGAGGGTAACAGAGAGTCACAATCCGAATTCACCCGCCGGCGCCTCTTGAAGGCCGGATGTTTGAAGCCTCCACCGCCTCCCCCTACGTTACAGCTATTTCTCCTCTTGCCCCCACCCCCACCAGGGGCCCGGTGGGGCTGGTAGCCGTTGCGGGGCCGAGGAGGGGCTGGGGGGCCCAGCTCCGTCCCGCCCCCTCCCCGGCGCTCCTCCCCCACGTCCGGGGGAGCGGCTCGCCTGGAGGGTTCGGACAAGGGGGCCTCCCCATGCGACTGCGCCTGGCCGCCCCGAGGGTTGGCCGTGGCTCCAGAAGCTGGGGCCCCTGCCGAATGTGCGCTCCGACCAGACCCGCGCTCCGGCCCGTCGCGGAGCTCCCCGGAGGCGGCCTCTCGGTGCGGTTGCACCGAGGGGCCGCCCCCTCCGCCCGACTCATCTTTGAGCGGCGGTGGCGGGGCCGGCACCAGAAACGGCTCCTTCTCCGCCGCCATCTCGATCATTTCCTCCCCTTATGCCGTCCCAGGCGACCGTACCCAGGGGTATCAGGGGGCTTAACCCCCCCTTCCTAGCCCCTGCTCCCTGCCCCCCTTCCCCGAGTGCGCGCGCAGCTCTGCTCGGCTAGCCTCGCGCCCAGGCGCCTCCCCCCGAAGCGCTCCCCACTCGCCCACGAGACCAAAACAAGATGCCCGCGAGACCCGGACAACCCGAGAAATCAACCGCGCGTGCGCCGACCCCTTTCTCTACCGCCACTACCACTCGGCCGCGAGCGCGCACAGCAGGCGCGCGTTCCTCTCCCCTCCCCCGGAACCACGCATGCGCACTTCGCCACCGCCCTGGCTGCGCGCGCATCAGAGTACGAACCAACTTAACGGCTCCGGGAGTTTAAATATAGCCCCCCCTAAACCTCCCAGAAGCCCCCCACTCCAAACGGACACCCTACTTCCCTTCGCAGCTATGTCCGGCCCTACTGATATCCTTTTGTCTCTGCTGCGCGATCCCACCCTCCGTAGGCGGGGGAGCTGTTGTGAAAAGGTCTCCTTGACACCCGACCCTTGTTCCCGAGGAATGAGTCTCAGCGGTCTCCGCCCGGCTCTAAACCCGACAACCTCCCTACCCCGCCTCCTTCCTCCCCCTAGTGGGTAGCGCCTGCGCATACCCTTTTGGGCTTGCGCGGGTAGCTGCAGCACGTGCTGGAGATGAGCCCCGCCTTCGGCCCTAGGGGCGGGGACTGTTAAGTCGCTTCCCGAGGTTTGGTACACGCAGCGTGCGTGGGCAGGAATCGAGGACTGGGGACGAAAGGGGCGTGCCTCATGAATTATTCATGAGAGGAGCGCACGCCTCTCTTTGCCCGCCTACTTAGGGCTTCTGAGGGAGCTAAGGGTGGTGAACCCTCAAGTTCTTACGAACTGTTCTCAGCACACGGCGATACGTCACTTTAACTCACCCCCCGCAAAAGTTTATCTGTTGAACCAAAAAAGCAAAACAACACAAAACACTCAAACAGCAGAGTTGGCCAGCTTCCCCCATCACTTGGAAACACCACGCCTCACTCTCCGCCTCCATGCCCACCATCCCGCGCCCGCACCCGAGTCCACTGGCCCGCGGGCTCGGCGCCGCCGCCACGAGCTCGCTTGCGGACCCTGCGGAACGCACGCTGCGGCTTGGCGCCGCCTTGGATGAGAGCCAGCGTAGACCGGGAAGGGGATGCGGCCCGCCTTTGGGTCCCCCTGCCGCGGCCCTTGGGAAGTCGCGAGTCCAGCCGTTTCCCTGGGGTGGTGGGTGGGTGGCCCAGTCTCCCTGCCAACAGTTTTAGAAGAGGTGGTAGAGGTGGTAATGGAGTCTCGGGATAGTCTCAAAGTATTAAAGGGTGGGGAGACTAAAAGGGAGTCGAAGAATCAGGGAATAAAAAGCAAACGGGAAAAGGTGTGGCAAAGAGTCAGTAAAAGAAAGATACGCTTCAGGAACAATCAGGCACTGTTGCTGCCGCCTATTTAAAAAAAAGTGAAGTCGGCGAGGATTATGGGACTTGTAGTTTTCCCGGGATCTCCGTATAGAAGATGACGGAAGTACCGCGGCCGCGCAGAAGCCGCAGGCTTCCTACAGCGCATGCGCCTTGTCCGTGAGACCACGCCTCTAGGGGGCGGAGCTTGTGCGCGTCCTCGCGCCTTCTCCTCGTGGCGGGAAAAAGTAGGTCGAGGTTGAAGGAGCGTGCAGAATCGCGACGGCAGCACGCTGCGCAGCTTCAGATTTTCTCTCCCGAAGGTAGCTGCATTTTCTCCAGTTGCAGATGAAAATACTAGGGCCCGCCAGCCCTGGCACCTGTTAGCTGAGGAGAAGCTTTCTCTGTAGGGCGAGGACTAACTCTGGCCCGCTCTCCTCAGGACCTCGACCCCAACAAGCTAACGCGACCCAGTCCCGGGGCGGGCGCCGGCGGTGCGAGCGAGAGCGCGGCTCCCGAGCCTCGGCGGGAGGGGCGCCTGTGGGGACCCTTCCCGGGGCAGTCCCGGCGGGGAAGGGGCCGGCGAGCCTCCGAGTCACCCTCAGGGGAGTCGAGGGCGTCTTTCTCCGCGGATTTCAGTCCCAGTCCCTGCCGCCCGGAGTTCTCCGCTGCGGGCTTCCTCGCTCCACCTCGGCGCCCTGTGAGGAGAGGTGGCGCGGGACCTGGGAGGTCGCGGCGGACTTGGGGCTTAAAGCGAAAACCTCGGAAGGACAGTTTTGGGGGCGAAAGCGGGGGGCGGGCGGGACGCGGGGAAGCGCTGCGGGCGGTGCACGTGGGGGACCGGGACCGCCAGCCGCCGTCGCGGAAAGGTGATGAGCGGCCGCGCCTTTGGGCTTCTTTGGTTTATCGTGAGTTTTTTGATAAGCTGTGAAATTTTTGCTTCAGGTAGTTTCTTTTTCTTTAAAGAAAGAGGGGACAGTGAGAGAGAAACAGAATCAATTTTTATTTAGTTTTTCACATGGCCTCTGTCGCTCTGTGACTTCCTTGTGTACGAGGTGCTGGGGTTTGAACTCGCGTACTTGCGCATGCCAGGCAAGCGCCGTAACTGCTGAGCCACCGCTCCAGCCCTAGGTAGTTTCTTCTGAGAGTAAAATAATCGTGGTCTGGGCAGTAAGGGTACCTGGAACCTTTCACGTTTTTAAATGCTTCAAATCAGGTTTGTGGAACGCGCGTGCGCGCCCCCAGCTACCCAAAACCCGAATGAATGAATGAGGGAAAGGGACGGCTGTTAGCTACTCAGGGCCCGGAAATAAGCAGGAGCCCGTATGCTTTTAGACACTGATGCTGAAGGGAAATCAGACTGAGATTTCAAGTACAGTCTGTAAGTACAGCTTCTTGAGGCTCAGGGAGACCACGGCAAAGTTCAATTCTGGTTTTTTTTGGGGGGGGTGGTGCGGGGTACTGGGGATTGAATTCAGGATCGCTTTACAACTGAGGAACATCCCCAGCCAGCCTTTTTTTTTTTTTTTTTTTAATTTTGAGACAGGGTCTCGCAAAGTTACTTAGGGCCTCGCAAAGTTGCTGAGGTTGTTTTTTCCCCCGTTTTACTTTTTTTATTTGTTGAATATGAACTTAAAATTAAGGGGGAATCAAATCGTTATCAAGCAATCAAGAACAAAGGCATATTCACATAGTTAGCCGAAGCTGATGCCGTTCCACGGTTCCCCCCTTTGGGTTCCCCATGGTTCTATGTTTCCCCCAATTGAACCCCTGTGTTAAATGGACTTTTGGAGGTCGGAGGTTTCCTTCTGAGTTGGTTCTGAGGCTTTTTTTTTTTTTTTTTTTTTTTTAAAGAGAAAGGGACAGTTAGAGAGACAGAGAAAGAGAGAAACAACTTTATTCAGTTCCTCACATGGCCTTAGTTGCTCCAACACTCAGCTGTGTACGTGGTGCTGGGGCCTGAACCCGGGTCCTCGTGCTTGCCAGGCAAGCACCGAAACCGCTGAGCCACCGCTCCAGCCCTCTCTGAGGCTGGTTTTGAACTTGTGATCCCTCTGCCTCGGCATCTCAAGTCGCTGGCATTACAGGCGTGCACCACTGCACCGCCCAAAGTACAATTCTAAAGAATTTACTTTTCTTAGTCTAAGGACTGGAGGAACAATATAAAGAGGGAATGACTGGATAGTCCCGAGGAGAAATCTCCCCCCCCATATCTCTGTATGTCTTTTTTTGGATGCTGTGGGTAGAACCAGTATCATTTAACCACTGAATCACATCCCCAGCCCTTTTTATTTTTTATTTTGAGATAAGATGATACTAAGTTGCTTAGGGCCTCTTAAGCTGCTGAGGCTGGCTTTGAACTTGCAGTCCCAGGAGGGCAAATCTCAAAGGGGAAATTAATGCATTTTGAAGAATATTGACAAGACAAAATTATTTTGCTAGCTAAGGTCTGTAATTTTTTGATCTGAGAATTCTGTTATACTCTTAAAATTTGTGGAGGACTCCAAAGAGCTTTTATGTGGCTTATATCTATTGATATTAATGTATTAGAAATGAAAACTGTGAAAAATGTAAAATATTCAGAAATAACAGTGATAAACTCATTACATAATTATATGAAAAATGCATTTTTCTAAACTAAAAACATTTTAGTGTGAAATTTTGCATTTTTGCAAATGTCATGTCTGGCTTGATAGAAAACAGCTGAATTCTCATCTGTTTCAATCTGCTGTAATATCTTGTTTTGGTAAAAGTATATGAGAATGCTGCTTAACACAGATAAGTAGTTAGAAAAGGGAAGAAACTACTAGGGGTTTTTGAACCACATTTTGAGGACTAATTTAATTTCATCTAAAAATATGATTTTTAGTGTTCTGCTTCCTCCCCCCATACTCACCCCAGATCTTCTTCACTTTCCCCAGATTTCTTTTATTGTCTTGTTCTAAGTTCTTTTAGTTCTTTTCCTTTCCCTTCCTTCTTATTTTATTATTATTTTTTCCAGTGCTGGGGAGTGAGACCCAGGACCTTGCTCATGCTGGGCAAGTCCTCTACCACTGAGGTAAAAATCTCCAATGCCTACCTTTCTTTCTTAATGTCGAGTGAGTGGGATCTAGCTCATGGAATTGCCATTTTTTTAAAACTTCTTTTGGTAAAGGTTTTGAAATGGTCTCTGTCTTTATTATTATTATCTCTCTCTCTCTCCCTCCCTGTCTTCTTTTCATCTGAGGTAAAAAAAGAGAAATTAAAACCTTAAATGCTAATCCTGGATCTCGAGCCCCTAGTCTGTTCAGAAGAAAGTTGGTGGTGTTTTGTATATTTACTAACATATGTTTTCTTTTTTTTTTCTCTCTCTGAACCAGATTTGAATATTTGTTATTGTAGAAGAAGGAATTTGATCTGAAACAGAGGGAGCAGCAATGAGTTATGGAAAAATTATTTTCTGGCTTTCTCTTCTCTATTGATCAAGTTAAAGCTTTTGTTTAAAAGTAATATTCTTCATCACACTCCCTCCTTAGATTAAGGGAAACTGTGAAACATCACAACTTATAGATTTGCTATTTCTTATTAATTCAATAATAATCACAATTCTATGGACTTGGTTGGGGTTTCAGAAATACTTTGGCATAGAAAGGTCTGTATAGGTTTAGATAAGGATTTAAACCTAATATTGGATAAGTATATTCTTGCATTGGCCAAATAAAATAAATAAATAAATAAATATATATATATATATATATATATATATTTTTTTTTTTTTTTTTAAGAGAGAGGGGACAGCGAGAGAGACAGAGAAAGAGAGAAACAACTTTATTTACTTTTTCACATGGCCGCCGTTGCTCCAACACTTAGTTGTGTACGTGGTGCTGGGGTTTGAACCCAGGTCCTCGAGCTTGCCAGGCAAGCGCTGAAACCATTGAGCCACCACTCCAGCCCCTTTTTATTATATTTAAAGAATTTAAAATTAAAAAATATTTATTTTTCATTTGTGAGTTACATAATAGTTGTACATAATAGTGGGATTGTTTTACATATTTGTACATGCTTATAATATACCAGTATAATTTGGCCAGTGTCATTCCCCAGTATTTCCCCTTTCCTTCTCTCCTTCTTCCCCTGATCCCTTGCCCCTACTGATTTCCTTTGATTTTCATGAGATTGCCCCCAACTTTTCTCAAAATTAAATTTAATTGGTGATATACGTATATTATGAAATGCCAAAAATAAACAGTGAAGTACAATGAAAAGCTTTCTTTCACCCCCATCCACTCAGATCTACTGCCCACAGGCATTTTAATCAGTTTTTTGCATAGTCTTCCAAAGATACTTTACGGATATACAAGCATGCTATGTAGTCATACATTTTAAAGTAGCCAAATGTTGTCATCTTAAACACACTAGTTTTTACTCTACTTTATCCTCCCTCTGTACCTCTCTTACCACTTAAAATGTCTTCATGGATACTTTTCATGAGCTTTTTTTGGAATTCTGGAAGAAGTGTGTTTGTCAAAAATATGGTCACATTGTCATTTGTGGATAAATATTCCTTTTACAGCCTAATTTTATTAAATTTCTAACTTTTACTTAGGATTATGTTAAAGAAAGATCAATTCAGTGTTTCTCCCCCAAATTTCTACTTGCTTTTTTTTTTTTCTGGAGCAAATGTTTGGGAGTTGGTGATTTAAGGAGCACAGGAAATGTGCTCCTTAATATAAAGGAAAAGTACTTGCTTCAGAATCTGAATTCTCACATTTATAGAAGCAGAAAGGGAACAAAAATGCCAAAGGATAATTTTAAAATACTTTGCATTCAGCTGTGGGGAGGCCATGCTAAGTCAAGCCCCCAGTATCTTTTGAGTTCATCTTCTGATCCTAGAGCATTTGAATATCGGAAAATCTTCAGATTCTTTAAATGGAAGTGTATATTAATCAGTCTATTTTATGGTGCTTTTATGTCTTTTTATGGTAGGAGATAGTAGAGTTGGAAGAATGAGTTTCAGTTTCAGCATCTTCAAAGTGTTCAAAACCAACAGCTGGAAACAAGGTATAATAGATGTATTTTTAGGATTTAGAAGCAAAAATCTGGATTAGTCTAGATTCTAATATGCATTAATACTAAGGCTTTGGAAACCACTTAATGTACATTGTCTATAAAAAGGAGGTGCTAAGGCTTTATGCTTCTAAAGCCCTTCTAGAGCTGTACTGTTATAATTATTACCACAGTATGGGGGGGGGCTCAAGATGTTGCTTAGTGGTAGAATGCTTGTCTAGCGTTCTTGAAGTCCTGGGTTCAATCCCCAGCATTGGAAAAAAAAAAAAAAAAGAGAGAGACATGTGTGCTTTAAGCCTGTGTTTCAATATGTATTCTTAGCTATGCTTTCTGTGTGCTGCAGTATTAAAATGGTGAAGCATTGAATTAGACTATTGGGATGTAGCATAGCATAATTAATAGCACAAACTTTGAATCAGATATGTTAAAATCATGATTTTACTATTTACCATTTACTCAACATCTCTAAATCTTTTTAAGCTGCAGTTTCCCCGTGTGTAAAATGGTATCTATCTCAGATTTGTTGTGAGAATTAAATGAGATGTACACAGTTTAAAAAACTAAGTGCTGAATATGTTAGCCATTATCATTAGTTACAATATCGATAGTAAGAGTGAAGCACATTGATGTAGTGTAGAACATTTGAGAGTAGATTGCTGAAAAATAGCTATGAATATCAAAAGTTGTGAAGTTCTCATACTAGGTGTTAAGTAGAAGAATAAGATAGTGCTAAATTTCTTGAAGACCTCTGCTGTTCACTGAATATTCTGAGCTAAAAATAGACAGTGGTAGATTCTAGTATTTGGGAAAGCATTGGCCTGAGGATCTAATTCAAGGGAAAGTAAGCATAATGATGTAAAAGGGGTTCTCTGTGCATAGGGACCTCTGAATTAGGTCAGTGAATTTCCATATTACTTATGTTCTAAGTATTTAGGGGAACGTTGTAATGAGGGAAATGCTCACTAGCTCCTAGGACTGTCCATGCCCTGCAACCACTACTTCTACTAATGTTTCCTCCACTGCTACTAATTTATCCACCTAATTATGAGTGCCAGTTGTACATCAAACATGGTTCCAGGCGCTAAAAACACTAAGGATTGTTGCCCATCTTTAAAACGGTAACTCTCATTATTCCCTGGTATGTAAATGGAATTGTAGTCAGGATTCCCAGGCAAACAGATCCTGAACCAAAGTAATTGGAGAGGAAAAAGTAATCAGAGTCATAGCAGTTTGTTCCTTTTTTCTAACAGAGGCAGAGAAAGCATAGTTTCTGAGATGAATGATGGCAACATTACAGAATAAAGAAGGTGAGCCAAGAATGAGTCTGTTTCATTTTCTCTTTCTGGTTATCCTTCTCTTTAAGGAGCAGTTCAGTTCAAATATATTTTCTGTTCACTCTGTTCAGATTACTACTTTGTTGATGTTTTGAGCAAAAAAAAAATTTTTTTTTAAAGAGAGAGAGGGACAGTGAGAGAGAGAAAGAGAGAAACAACTTTATTTAGTTTTTTCGCATGGCCTTGGTTGCTCCAACACTCAGTTGTGTACGTGGTGCTGGGGTTTGAACCCGGGTCCTCGTGCTTGCCAGGCAAGCGCCGAAACCGCTGAGCCACCGCTCCAGCCCAGAGCAAAATTAATATGATTTGTGAACTCATAAGAGAAAAAAATTTAAACATCCATAACATAAATCTGAATGTGGTAAATGCCACCTGAGAGGTGCATAGTATCATAAAGGTTCAGAAGGAGTTATTATTTATGCCTGGGACAATCAGTATAATTTCATGGAGGAGGTAACATAATTCTGAACATTGAATGAGTTGTAGATTTTGACTAGTTTTTTAGCTGATTTCTCTTAAATTTTATTCAAAGTTAAATGAACAAATTTTAAAAATTTTATACTTGAATATTTTAGCTTCCCATATTCTTATATTTATCACCTTTGAATTGATTCCCAAACCTGGCAGTGTACCAGAATCAACTAGTCTTATAAAATTACAGATTTCTGGGCCTCACTTCAAGTTACTCATCATAATCTCAGGGTTGGAATGATGTGGAATAAGCAGGTAGAGACCTAGGAATCTGAATTTATTAAAAGCTCTCCATATAATTCTCATGTGGCTAGTCAGTGGGCAGTGCTTAGCAATCTTTGACTGTGTTTCATAAATTCTGTTTGATCAATTTCAGAGTGTGGAAAAGGACCAAAGAAAACCTTTGCCCCACCTCTACAAAAACTGCATGTTCTGATACCACATGGCCCTAACTCATACAGGGAGGACACCCTGGGAATCAGTTCCCCAGTGGCAAAAGCCAAGTTAGAGATGGAGGTGAAGGCGACCACAGAGGATGGTCCAGGGATTAGTCAGGAGAGAAAAGGAAAGACTCAAGACACCAAGCCAGCAGAGAAGAAAGAAAAGGTGAGTCACATTAATGGACTCTAGTAGTACAGTTCTTCCTACCCTCTCCCCCATCCCCAGGCTAGACAAACAGTCTTTTCATGTGGGGGAAATTCATCCTGTAGTTGCAATGTTTTGTTCCTTTCTTCTTTGTTTTTAACTTCTACTTTCTTCTCAGAGACAAAATTTTGATGAAAGCATTTTATGAAATAATGGGTTGAGGTAGTATAGAGGTGGGAGTAGAAGTCGACAGACGAAGTTTTTCTTTTCTTTGACTCTTTCATTCCCAGGTAATCTGGGATAAAGTTTATAGATTCCTAAGGTATGTCGACTTCATACCTTTAGTCTTGTGAACTTAACTGCCTCATCTAAAGGAGGATTCTCTGACTGGTCAGAGGAGAGCACTATGAAAAGATAAGCAATTTTCCCTCCTTACCCTCATCTCTGCAGGCAAAATCAAGTCTTACCAATGCAGAATTTGAGGAAATTGTCCAAATTGTGCTTCAGAAGTCCCTGCAGGAGTGCTTGGGTACGGCTTGTGGTAAGAGAAAAGGGTTTCAGTTAGGCAAAGTGACTGTTATCTGAGAGGTAGTGTAAGTTTGACAACTTCACTCCTCTTCTATTAGCCTAAGTAAGGAAATTCTAGATAAGTTTTTGAAATACTTCATTCCCTGTCAATAAGTGGGTAAACTGCTTAAGATAAAGGATAACAAACATTTAGAAAAGTGAATTACATTTACTTTAGAATAAATATACTGTTACCTAAAAAAATTTGGGTGATGGGGCAGGCAGTACTGGGGATTAAGCCTAAGGGTACTTACCACTGAGCTACATCCAAGCCCTTTATATTTTTTTTCAGGGCTGAGGACCGAACTCAGGGCCTTGCTCATGCTAGGCAAGTGCTCGGCCACTGAGCTAAATCCCCAACCCTTCATTTTTAAATTTGTGATGGTCTTGTTGAGTTGCTCAGGCTGACCTCGAACTTGTGATACTCCTGTCTCAGTCTCCCCAGTAGCTGGGATACAGGCATGCCCCATCTAAATTTCTGAAATGCACTTTTTACAATATTTTAAAGTGAAATTTTAATTCATTTCGATATGGTTATAATCTATTTGGAAAAGAAAAATTGTTTTCCCAGATTTGAAGAATTTAGTCTCCACCTATCCTATTGTATTTCTGTTTTTAGTATTTTGACATCTGCTTAGGGATTTGATTTTTAAAAGAAAGAACTGTGTAGTGTATGCCCCTTCTCCATAAGGTTTTAAGGCTCAGAGGAATGGTCTGACACTTCAGCCATTCTCAGGTGTATTTCTATTCCTAGAAGTTTGAGGAAAATTGATATAAAATGTAGTACACATAATATTTTTACATATACAAAATAAAATTATTATTACCTGGCTGTCCTGGAATGAAGCAGATCAGTCTGGAAAGGCTTGTAGAAATAAAGATCAATATTTTTAGCTTTGTTCTGAAAATTTAAAGATTTACATTTTATCATATGATAAGAAGCTAAAAGTAAGATCTTATAGGCAATAGGAAAGACATAATAAATGAAATGTTATGATTAGGAAATATCAGAGTGATTATTTTAACACTTCTATTCTTATAATATTTTGTTTTGGAAGAGATAGAATCTGGCCTTAATTTTGCAGAGACTTCCTGTGTCCAGTCCACAGTATATACCCATTCAGGCAAAGAACCAGGCATTGCTTCTGCTACTGATAATGAAAATGCTGATAGGTAAGTTTATCCTATGGAGGCAAGTTGAACACAGGGGAATTAAAATTGGTAAATAGTGATCTGTCTATCTATATATCTAGTCATTTATCATATTTCTACTGATTTTTCTCTGCTCAGGAAAGAAACCTGTTTCAGTTGGGGAAAAAAATAGGCAAGAAGATGGGTAAAATGACCTCAGGAAGCCTGATTGGACCTAAGATTGATTTTTATTTTTTCTCTCTCGTGTATTCTAAGCATGTGATGTACCACCAAGCTATATTCCTATCCCCTAAATTTGAAATCTTTTATCCTCCCTTCACCCTTTATAACTTTCAAAAGATTGGTACTTTAAGTTTCTACTTTTAACTTTTTCGTTTAAAAATATCATTTTTAGAGAGATGGTACCTCATACTCCAGAGATATCAGCCTCTGTAGAAGATGAACTTGTCCCTGAGATAACGACATCTAAACCAGGCCAGCCTGCACTGTCTGAGAAGAAATTTAATACACTTTCCTTAAGCAAAAGAAAGAAAGAAGCTCGTAAGTATAGTCAGGTACACTTTGATGCCTGACACAAATACTTACTTCAAGAAATGAGAGAATGAGGGGCTGGAGCGGTGGCTCAGCGGTTATGGCACTTGCCTAGCATGTGCGAGGACCTGAGTTCGAACCCCAGCACCACGTACACAACTGAGTGTTGTAGCAACAAAGGCCACACAAAAAACTAAATAAAGTTGTTTCTCTCTCTCTCTCTCTCTCTATCTCTCTCTCCCTCTTTCTTTAAAAAAAAAGAAATGAGAGAATGAGACAGTGGACAGGCTGAGGATTTTCAGCCCAAGTCTTGAAATTATTAGGCTTTTATTCTTTCACTAACCTTTACTGTCTGAATATTCTTTTCTTGGGGCTGGAGCTGTGGCTCAGTGGTTACAGCGCTTGCCTTGCATGTGCAAGGATGTGGGTTCAAACCTCAGCACCACATACACAACAAAATAAGCAGTGAAAGCCACATGAAAGACTAAATAAAATTGATTCTCTCGCTCTCTCACTGTACCTTGCTCTTAAAAAAAAAAAGATTCTTTTCTTCATCTCCGACCTGATAGTGTTTTGTTTTATCTGCACAGAAAATGAAATTATGGAGAAAGTTCAAGGTGAACATGAGTGCAGAGAGAAAGACCAACCAAAGAAAATGATTCAGGATCCTTCTCAGATCAGGGGTCAGCAAAAAGGAGAAGGAAGTGGTTTTGGTGAGTTTATCTGTGATTTGGCAAGCCTCCTTGGGCTGAGAATTCAAGACGGAGGAGAGAGGCAAGGGTTAGGATGTTAGAGGAAACTGCAATGACTTTCTCTCACAACTGCTTGTTAGAAAATATGCTGCTGAAAAAAAAGAGTCCATTAATTCAGTTGTTTATTCAAATAATCCTTATGTACCAGGCATTTTAGATGGTACCCAGATAGAAAACTTAAGATGTGGTCAGAATGGTAGAAGAAAAATTAGGAAAGTGGTGTCACAGATGTCAGGGAGGGGGGGAGAATTTCAAGAAAGAGGGAGTACTCAGTCATGTTACATGCTGCCATGGAGAAGCCAAAAAGAGTAAAGATTTGAAAATGTTTGAGGCTATCACAATTAGGAAGCCATTAGGGTTTGGTGATAGTTACGTGGATCAGTAAGGGTGCATGGATGGTTATAGTTGGTTGCAGAGTAAACACTTTTAATTAGTATAGATATGACAAACAGGAGGGAGAAATGGTAGACAAAAGGGACTGAATTGGAAAGTTGTGGAAGGGTGTTTCATTTTGTAACTTTCTTCTTTCTTTCTGTCTGTCTGTCTGTCTATCTATCTATCTATCTATCTAACAGGGTCTTGCTTTGTTGCCTAGGCTGGTCTGAAACTTCTGAGCTCAAGTGCTCCTCCTGCTTCAGTCTCCCAAGTGCTAGGATAACAGACATGTATCATCATGCCTAGCTTTTAATTTTTTTTTAAAGAGCAATTTGAGGATATTTATATGTTCAGGGAAACTTATTTATAGAGTGGGAGAAATGGGAATTTATTTTTCATTAGAAAGAATACCTTAGCCTTTGAGATTGGTTGAAGGCAGGGTCAGGATGAATATTGGATTCCTTTACTTTTTGAAAAAAATTTTTTATGCTGGGGATTGCCAGGGCCTTGTACATGCTAAGTATGCAGCCTACCACTGAGAAATATCCTCAGCTTATTTTTTCTCTCGCTCTCTCTCTCTCTTTTTTTTTTTTTTTGATACTGGGGATTGAACCCAGGGACACTTAAGCGCTGAACTATATCCCTAGCCCTTTTTATTTTTTATTTATTTTTATTTATTTTTTAAAGGTAATTTATGAAACTGTCTCTTAGCTTGTAATGGAGGCTTTTATTTCTGTCTTTTTTTTTTAAGAGAGAGGGTCAAAAACAAAAAATAAAAAAAATAAGAAAGAGGGACAGTGAGCGAAAAAGAGAACTTTTTAAATTTAGTTTTTCATGTGACTTTTGTTGCTCTGACACTGTTGTGTACGTGGTGCTGGGGTTTGAACCCACATCCTCGTTCATGCCAGTTAAGTGCGGCAACTGCTGAGCCACTGCTCTAGTCCCTTTATTTTTTATTTTGAGACAGGGTTTCACCAAGTTGCTTAGAGCCTTTCTAAGTTGTTGAGGCTGGCTTTGAGCTTGCAATCCTTCTGCTTTAGCCTGCCAAGTTGCTGGGATTACAGGCATGTGCCACTATTCCTGGCCTGTTACTAATTCTCTTATAACAGTAGGGGTCTGGAGTGGTGGCTCAGTGGTCATGGCATTGCCTGGCATGAGTGAGTACATGGGTTCAAACCCCAACATCCATGTACACAACTAAGTGTCAGAGCAATGAAAGCCATGTGAAAAACTCAACAAAAATTGATTCTTTTCTCTCTCTCTCTCACTGTCTTTCTCTCTTTAAAAAAAGTTATTAGTGCCTTTTGTTATGTGCCATGTACATTAGGTGCTAGAAATACAGTGATGAATAAATTTGACAATTCTTTCTCATTTATAGAATTATAATTTTAGTATGTTAGATAATAAAAAGCATAATATATGAAATAATGTGACATCTGGGCATTTATGACAAGAAGTCAAAAAGATCATACTTGGTAAGTTCAAAAATTGAGAAAGAAAAAGTCAGCTAGTATCTAATATTTATGTGTATACATATATAGTTTTGATTATAAAAGAATAATAGAATTTACAGAGACTTGGAAGAAAACTTTAGAGACTGTACAGGTACCAAATAAGATAGTCCAAGTTACTGAACCATTCCTCTAATTAAAATGACATGGTAACAATAAAAAGCTGGAAGTATAAGCTAATTAGATGGTCAGGTGGTCTTGAGCTCAGATCACACCCAAGGGAGTGTTCTAGACAGATCTGTTTCTCAAAAAGAGAACTAACTAAAGGTTTTTTCTTTTTGTTTTACTTGAACAGGTAAACTTAGATGTACCTGTTGAGAACTCTTGGCATACTGTAGACCTGTTGGTATGATCTCCAGTTATTCCTACTAAACCAGTGTCATTAGGTTTACTTAGCTTCATCTCCTGCACTTTTCAGTATTACCACAAGGACTGGATTTTAGACTGGCAGATGGGAGTTCATGCCCTAGGTGGTGCTTGTGAGTTGAACATGATTCTAGTGAATTTGTCAGACTGCCTATAAATGAACCATTCCTCCTGTTTCTTACAGTTGCCAAGGAAAGGAGAGTCTTCTGGAGAAGGAAGTAGAAAGGGGTATATCCAATAAATAAAATTGCATTAAATATTGGAAAAGAAGAGTCTAACAAGAGGAAATAGTGGAGACCTAAGTAAGATTGGGCTAGTCAGGGAATGCATTTCTAAGGAAATTATATTTCAGCAGCAACCTGAAGAAAAATTAGAAGTTAATCAAGTGAATAATAGTAGAAAGTTTTAGGTAGGGTAACTATGGCATGTTTCCAGTCCCAAAAAATGTCAGTGTGATTTGACTGGAGTTCAGAGAGCAAGGGGAGGGAAGGTGGGGAAGTGCCTCTGGGAAAGTGGAAAGAAGGTAGGCAGTGGCTAGATCAGTGACTTTGGCTATGCTAGAGTGAAATTTTTATCCTAAGTATAGTGGGAAACCATTGGTGGGTTTTAACCAGGAGAGTGTCATCCTTAAATGAATGTGTTTTTGTGGTACTAGAGATTAAACCCAGGCCATCACACAGCTACCACTGAGCTACAACCCTAGCCTTTAAAAAATTTTTATTTTGAAACAGGGTCTTGCTAAATTGCTTAAGCTGGTCTTGAACTTGTGGCCCTCTTGGCTCAGGCTTCTGTGTAGCTGGGATTACAGGTGTGTATTGCCATGCCTGGCCAAATTAATGTTTAAAAATGATCCTTTGGTGATAAATTAGAGAATGGAGTATGGGAAAAGACAGCAGTTGACCAATTTATAAATTAGTGCTAGGAATAGGTCTTTTGTTGGCTTGGATTAGGATGATAAAAGTGAAGAGAGAGAAATGGATGGTTTTAGGATGTTTTAGAGATAAAATTGTCAGAACTTGGTAATAAATTGGATCTGGGGGGCAGGCAGAGAGGAGGTCTATCAAAGATGGTTGGTTTCTGTCCTAAGAGTTATGTTAAAGAAAGTGAAGAATGGAGGAAGAACACATTTACGGGATAAGATTCAAGTTTGGGTGTACTAAGCTTGAGATCCTTGTGAGACATCCAAATAGATATTAGGGCTGAGGATGGAGTGCTGTGGCAGAGTTCAGTTCCCGACACCACACATGCACACATACACACGTCAAAGAGCAAGGTGGAAACTAGAATTCAGAACAGAAGCTGAAAGTATGTAACTGATTTCAGGTGTGAAAATGGATTTCAAAGATAAGGGAATAGGTGAGCTTGCTGTAGCGGAAAGTGTAGCATGGGGAGAGAAGGCCCATGATTGGCTTTGGAACCATGGCATTCAAAGACTAGATGGAGAACAAGGAGAATATGGCAAAGGAAACTGAGGAGGAAGTTGTCTAAAAGATGAGAGGGGAGGGGACAGAAAAATGAGATATCACAGAACCCAGGAAGCTAGTGTTTTAGGAATGAATGGCCAAATGAAGTGCCCTTCATGTGTGTCGGTGACATCAGTCTTAATTATCCTGGAGCCACATATGGTGAACATTAGTTTTCCAGAGTACATTATCTTTTCCTCTAAGTTGTTTGAAAGGAAATTTAAAATAAAAACCTGTATTGTGCTGTCATAAATTTTGTCACGAGTCATAAATATCCAGTTCCGTATCATTGGGGTGGTTACTTTCCATTTATTTTCTTGTTAATAGTCATCACTTTCCTAACCAACCATTTATATTATTGATCTTTATTAAATTTTATGGTTTCCTGCACTTTTTATAGTCTTACTAGGTCATTTTTATAAACATCCAAAGCTGTCATTGGCAAAACTACTGTTCAGACTAATATATCATTCCCAATGAAGTACTTTGTTCTCAGAATAAATTAAGAGACCCATAATATGTAATATTTTGAAAGGAATTCAATATAAGTCTTTTCTGAGGGATAATTTTGGTGAGATGGGAATCAGGGAGACATCCTTTGTACTTGAGTATTTAAGATAAAATTTGACAGTGGGAAGGGCTGGGAATGTAGTTCAGTGGTAGAATGCTTGCCTAGCATACATGGGGCTCTGTGTTCTATTCCCTGTGTAGAAATTAAAATTGGTGGTAAGACAGTGAAATTAACAAAGGAACATAAAGGTTATTGATATTAATTGTAAAAATATAGTGATACCTAAGTTCCTGGGTTATGTGATTTTTCTCTAGCTACTCCCAATTTCAGAAGTCTAAGGACAGAAAAGGTAGAGATTGGATTCATTCAAGGTGGTGTTTTGTCATGGGTGGAAGGAAGGACAGAAGGAAAGGGAGTTGAAGATATCTGCAGGAGAGTCTAAGCAAGTATTAGAAAACCAAAGCTGATTGGTACTGAATGAAAATCAGGGTCATTACCAAGTAGAGAAGGTGGGAGGAACTAGTGGATTAGAGAACACAAGAAAGTGAAAGCTGCTGTAGGGCTCTTTGAACAAATGAGGTAGGAGGACAGGCATTTTTTTTTTCCCCAAAGAGAAGGACAGTGAGAGAGAGAGACAGAGAGAACCAGTTATTATTGAGTTTTTCACATGGCCTTTTTTGCTCTGACACTTAGTTGTGTACGTGGGTGCTGGGGTTTGAACCCATGAACTTGCGCATGCTGAGCAAGCGCCGTAACTGTTGAGCCACTGCTCCAACCCCAGGCATTTTTGCCAGAGATGTTTGGATTAGTGGATCAGAGGGTTTACAATTCCGGCAGATGACTGGTGGGGC